>PVLD010013289.1:0-56642 GCA_004027595.1 Dinomys branickii | reverse complement strand
ACTTTGTAGGCAAGTGGTCAAAACTGGAGTCCATACTCATAAGTGAAATAAATCAGCGGTACATGTGCAGGCAACGTATTGTATCACTGGTGTAAGAACCCGAGGGTGGGAATATAAACTAAGAGACATGAAGGAAATCTGTTCAAAAACAAAGAACAGATGGGACGAGGGAAAGGAGAAAAGAGACAAAAATGTATGTGTGTATATATGAATATACATATATGCAGGAGAGCTAACATGGTTCTACTATTGTATTATATCACTTAATGCTAAGGAATAATCGATGACGGGTTATTTGATCAATCTTGTATGTCAAAAAAAAAAATCTTGTATGTCTGTATGTGTTATCCTGAACACACACTTTGAAGATATCAATATGCAAAGCAGCAACTATTGGTGTTTTTTTTTTTTTTGCCTGTTTTGTTTTCTGTCTTTGGTTTTTTGTTTTTTGTGTTTTTCTGTTGTTGAGAGGAGATCATGTCACCTTGTCTGTAGATCAGTTGTGATTGTACTATTTTTTATGCTAATTTGTGTGTTTGTTAATATGTTTTTGTGCTTTTATTTAAAAAAAAAAAAAAGATCTCTGACTGCCCTTGTGGGGGTACTTTGTGGCACTTGGGACAGGAAATCTTTTTATTTTTTTAAGCAGGGTCTCGCTATGTAGCCAGGGTGGTCTTGAACTCACTACAGAGCTGAGGCTGGCCTCAAACTTGTGGGGATCCTCCTGTCTCAGCCCCCTGAGTGCTGGGATTACAGGTATGTGCCACCACGCCCAGGGAGATAGGTAACTTTGAGTTGGGGCTGTTCTAACCATATGAATTCCTTAGGTCTGGACCTACAGTCAGAGGGAGAAAGCACAGAGGGATCCATTGCAGGGGAGATCACTCTTGGCTGGCCCTGAGATGAAGGGGCCACGTGACAAGGAAGGTGAGCGCCTGCAGGAGCTGAGTGCCCCCAGCTGAGAGCTGGAAAAGAAGACAGGCCCTCTGGCTATGGTGGTGAGGGGCTGGATCCAGTGACTAGTCAATCCTACCTTCCTGGGACTCAGCACAGAAAATCCAGTCCTGCTGTGCGCAGTGCATGTGCCAGGGAGATTGTGAGCGAATATGCCTGTTCCTGCTGGTTCTTACACAGCAAGAGAAGAGCAGGACCAAGGGTGAGCCGTCCACACCCAGCCCAGCGGTTTCCTTTCTCACTTCAGGCCATGTGGCCACACTGGTGCTCTTTTAGGGCATCAAGAGAGGGACCTGGTGTTTGCACGGGTGTCTGTGCGTTGTCTACACATTTACCCTGTTCCGTGGACTCTCGGTGAGTTTTGTACTCTACGGAAGCTCATCTCAGTGAAGGATTTCTTCTCATAAAAAGGGGTATGGCCAAGGCCAAGTAACACAACAGGAAAAACCAGGGAAATATAAAAAATAAGAAATTTTCAGCTGGGTGTAGTGGGGGCACATCCGCAATCCCAGCACTTGGGAGGCTGATGCAGAAGGATCTCAAGAGAGTTCAAGGGCAGCCTGGGTTGCATAATGAGTTTAAAGTCACCCTGAACTGCATAAAGAGACCTTGTTTTTAAAAGAAAGAAATTTGTACAATTATACAAATGGTTCCTAGTCCTCTGGAAAAAAAATGTGCCATATAAATAATCCAGCAAAGGTGCATTAACAAGGAATAATAATTTTCACCGGTTAGGATGGCAGATACCTCGGGCTTGAAGTCACGGAGAAATTTCTTTTTGTTCCTGTTTTCCAGGGTTTTTAGGGGTTTTTTTCTTGTTCTTTTGGTTTCTTTTTCCTTGACTGTCTCCTTTTGTTTTTTATGAGTGTGAACGTTGTTTTTAGGTTTTGTTTGTTTTGCTTTGTTCTTGTTTTTCTCTTCTTTCTTTCTCGCCTGTCTTCACCAGTTTCCCAAAGTCTGAGTAACCTTCCCTTGCTCTTCTGCCTCTCTTTTAATCTTTCTTTTCCTTTATTTCTCTAGTTTTTCCTTTCAACGCATTTAAATTTTCTCCCCTGTGGGTAAAAATCACTCTATTAAGTGGATTTTACTGTATGTAATTTTCTGATTGGTTTTAGATTTTGTTATTAACTATAAAGCTTGAACCCATGGTGGCAAATGAAAAGTTACCACAGTTTGTCATTTTCTGGACTGTGCTTGATGCTATGTTATTACTGGTTATAGCCAAGGCGACAGAGTTGTGATCAGTTGCTCTTCCTTAGATGCCCATACTGAGATTGTCTGGGGGCCGTAAACAATACCATAGTCCAGCACCAAAGAACTAGGTTCTGTGCCAAAGAGACGGTAGCCTTTTACTCTCTAACCAACTGAAGTGGCACGGTCTTGAGACAGACTCACAAGCCAAAGGCCAGCTATATGGAGAAGACATCTCTAAGAAGCAATCATTTCCTGAAGAGGTCTTGGTGCTAATAACCAGGATATCTACCATAAGCAATTTACAAGCATTAACATGGAAGACAAATTTAAAAAATAGGAAATGAGGTCTGAGGACATAGCTCAGTGGCACAGTGCCTGCCTGGTAAGCGCAAGGTTCTGAGTTTGAGTCCCAGTACCAGAGAGAGAGAGAGAGAGAGAGATCACAGAAGCAAGATACAACCCCAGACCTCCAGCTTGCCCAATGCAAATCTGGGGGGCATTGAGGTGGAAGAAATCAAAAGCCACCCAGCTGGAGAACTTTTTTCATTTTTTGGGTAATGAGACTTGAACTCAAGACTTCACACTTGCCAGGCAGGTACTGTGCTGCTGAGCTATCTCTCCGGCTCCCAGCCAAACTTTCTGAAATGGTAACAGCAGAAGTAGCAAAGCAGATGAATGAAGCTCTAGAAAAAAACAAATCAGAAATAATCACACAGTTTCCCAAAGAGACGACAACCATAATTCCCAGCACCACTGAAACACAGTAAGCAAACACACAAAAAATGTCCCTTGACTTAATAATTTCCCTTCTCAGAATGTTCACTATTTGTAATTAGGATAACAGGACTTCACTGGATATGAAGTGGAAATTATTTATCCAGAAATAATGGCACATCATAAAGTGAAATGCCATGCAGCTATGGAAAAGGCCAGGTGGTACACGCTGAGAGGATAGAGCCCAGGTATTTTAAAAGATTACATAAAAGAAAAGAAACGCAAGACATAGAACTGTATGTATAATATGACTATTTGTGTAAAAAAAAGTGTAAGTATAGAAGCAACGTTGACATGCTCTGAAGGCGTGGTTAGCGGTGATGGCATTCAGGGAGTAGAACCGAAGCCTAGAATGTGGGGAAGGAGATTTTCTCCCTTTTGCCCTACATCCTCCCACAATATTTAACTTTTTAAAACAAATGAAACATTTAAAAAAATGGTTTACATAACATTTTCAAATAAATGCTACCGAAGGAAATCACACATAAGCCCTGTTTGAGAGATACATAGAAGTCATACCATTTATATATTTTATAGCGCAACAATTATTCTTTTTTAAAATGAAAGATTTTTAATGTATTTATAAATGCTTTCTATAAGACAAGTGATCAAAGACTTGCTCTAGGGCCAGGGATATAGCTCAGCTGCACAGTGCCTGCCTGACAAGCACAAGGACCTGAGTTCGAGTCAAGGTACACAAAAGAAAGACTTGCTCTAGCAGAGGATAAAGGGTTGAGAAGCCTAAAGACTACCAAAAAGCTACTTTAAAATCACACTTAGCAGGTTGGGCCTGGTGTCACACACCTGTAATCCCAACACTTGGTAGGCTGAGGCAGGAGGATTACTGCGAGTTCAGGGCCAGTCTGGGCTATGTGGTGAGTTTCAGGCCAGCCTGAACTGTATAGTGAGACCCTGTCTCAAAAAAAGAAAAAAAAAAAATCACACCTATCTACAAGAGGTTCCTGTGTTTTTTCATAAATCATTCTGGAGCAATGACAGTTGCTATGTCAGAAGGAAATACAGGCCACAGGCCCGGATAGCAATCTGTTTCTGCAAGGCTCAGCAACAAGGGGGACCCCAGGAACAGGTCAGCGTTCACAGCAAAGGAGAACACAACCGGCAACTTATGTCCCCAGCCAGCGCTGGGCTTACAAACTTGGCAAGTCAGCTTAAGGGTGCACTGACGAGGAAACGACTCGGAAGGTGGAAATAGGCTGGCGGTGGACAGAAATAACCCTCATCATCCAACAGTGATGTAGAGATTTAGGGACCTTAGGGGCTTTTTGGAGTCTGAACCTGGAAAAGAATTATAACTCAGGAAAAGAAGGAAAAAAAAATCCCTTGTCAGGTCATGTCCAAGTTTACAGTCTGGGAAAGAGTCTAGTGATCTTATCCTGCTATGTACTCTCTCTTGCCCATGGGGTGTAGCGGGGAAAATTCCCATGAGAGGGGTCCCCTTGAACACTGGATGCCTACATTTCAGTTAGATTTTTAAAATAATGATGGCCTCCACATCACCATTAAGCCATTGCTCTCCTTTTCTTTCTTTCTTTCTTTTTTTTTTTTAGACAGGATCTCACTATGTAGCCCAGGCTGGCCTCGAATTCACAGCGATCCTCCTGCCTCAGCCTCCTCCTGCCTCAGCCTCTAGAGTGCTAGGATTATAGGCCCATTCCACCACACCTGGATATTGTTCTCTTTTTCTTTTCCTGTTTCCCATCAAATAGCTCTTAGGAAACAGGAAAAATCCATGATTTACTGAAGCTTGCCTCCTTTGCTCTTCCGAAGTACAGAACTTTGCTCACAGAAAAAAAATCGCTGAGGATTTACCTCCCATGTGTATTATGAAAATAAACAGCAGAATCCTGGGGCACCTGAGGAACTTAAAGCCCTCTGAGTGCCCACAGCAATTTTGTCCTGGGGGAGACATGCCCAGGTCGGGGACTGGGACTAGGACACTGAGCCAAGCTCAGGATGCCTAGCACTGGCGAAGCCTGCACTGTACGCTTAGTTTTACACTTCAAAGAGCAGCCCCTGCCCTTTAGGCCACGAAGGGAGAAATGGTGGCCTAATGTGTAATTTCCTTTTTTATTTGTTTGTTTGAGGCAAGATTTCAGTGTGTAGCCCAGGCTGGTCTTGAACTCGAGTTACACCTGCCTCAGACTCCGGAGTGCTGGGGTGATGGGTGCACACCACTGCACCAAGCTGAGGTATGGGTCTTAGACCAATTTCCTGTTTGCCCTGAGAACACTGGCTGGTGGCTTTTGCAGCTGCCTTGTTTACCCCAAGATAACTCCTGCATTGTAACCCTGACTCCACCTCCGAAACCAGCCACAGACTATCTTGTGTGGTTGTGTTGCTCCTACCGCTCTCGCGTACTGATGGCCTTGGGAGCAGAAGCCATCCTTCTATGGACCAGCGTGCTGTTCCTACCCGTGGTGACACAGTTGCTGAAAGTAAATGAACCCTGCCAGTGGGCTGCATTTTTTTTTTTTTCCTAACTGAGAAATGTGTTTTAAAGGAACATTTCTTTTCTGAAGCCGTATTTTATGCTAGAGCAAAAGCAGAGCCCTGGATACTTGGCTCCGTTCTGTATGACCCCTAGTGCTTCCTTTGGACGACGCTGTCGCCTTGTGGTAAGACTGGAAGACTGAGCCTCTAAAAAATGGCAAATACAGCTGTGTTTCATGAACAGCACCATTCACCTCCACAGGGTGCGAATTCTGTTTCCTAGGACCCTCCCTCGGCTCCGTGCACCCCTGGGTGCCTCCATTCCCTAGCTCTCCCAGGGAAGAGGGTCCCAGAGGAGCCCTCTGTCAGAAGTCTGTCTTTGCTCTTTATTACCAATACATGCCCAGAGTTTTCTTCACTTCTGCTACCTCAAGCCGTCACATCTGTAAGACTCACAGTCTCACTTTAAAAACAATCCACCCAGCCCTTGGGAGCCTGAGGCAGGAGGATTGCTGCGAGTTCAAGTTCAGCCTGGGCCTTGAAGTGAGTTCTAGGCCAGCCCGAACTGTATAGTGAAACCCTGATGTCTCAAAAAGACTCAATAAATAAATACATGAAAAATAAAAGACCATCCAGCCCATCTCTTCACTTTACTGTTGAAATAAGAGATGGGAGCAAGTGGCCCAAAACTGACATCCTAAGATCACAGCTAGGCCACCTTTACTGGGCTTCCACATCTATTTCTCTTGGACATGCTAGACAAGCCCTGTAGCACGGAGCCACACCCCTGGCCCTTTCCTTATTTATATTTATATATTTATTAAATTTTGACTCAGGGTTTCCCAGGCTGGCCTCCAGTTTTCATTCCTCCTGCTTCAGCCTCCCAAGTAGCTGGGGTTACAAGCATGTGTCACTGGCTTATTTTGCAGATCTCCAAGCTGTGGCCTCCTGAGTTCCACAGCTATGATGTCATCGGCCTCCTTCTTCAAGAATTTAAACAGCTTTCAACTGCCCACCACAGCCAAAGTTCCTTCCAGGATTTTAAGACTCTATCCACGTGATAAGAATCTTCTCACAGAGCTTTCAGCAAAAGTAAATCCAGACTTATGCCTTCCAAAAGGGAGCAGTGGCTTGGGGCTGCCGCCGCGCCTGCGATGTTACAGCACCCTGGATGGCTCTGGGCAGGCTCCCCATTCAGCGAAGTCACACTGACCCAGCCCCTCCTTTCACGGCCCCCTACACCCTGCACTTAGAATTCTTTTCTACTTCTTTCAGATCCAAGTATCCCTGAAAACCCCAACAGCTCCCGATGAAATCAGTAACACGATCTTGCTTTCTGCCTCAAAATCATTGCTTCCCTTTGTCAACATTTACTGAGTCCCCGCTGCCAGCCAGGCAGCGCACTCTCCTTCTGACTTGAGCAAGCTGCGGTGCCAAGGGGAAGAGACAAGAAAATCACTGACTCCGGCGAAGGGAGGATGCAGAGACGGCACCTACTGAAGCCAGAGGTGAGGCAGATGCTGCCATTTTGATTTTGAGTGGTGTGAAGTGTAGGTAGAGGTTTTCTTGGGGTTTGTTTGCTGTGGCGCTAGGAACTGAACCTGGGCCCTGTATTTGCTGAGCAAGTGCTCGACCACGGAGCAAGATGCATTCCCAGGCCTAAGCAGGATTCTTTCCTTCTTTTTTTTTTAATAGGGGAGGAAGGAAGTGGCAAGTGCATCCAGATGGCGGGGAACATGCAGGAGAAAGAAGAGGTAAGTGTTTCCTGTGTCTTGGGGTTAGGCCAACTGCCTAGGTCCACAAAACGCTAATCTCGAATACAATTTTAAAGACAATCCAGCTCATCCCTTCATCTTACAAATGAAACAGACAGAGGGCAAGCGCCCCCAAACTGCCATCCTATGATCACAGCTACATTCTTTTTTGTTGTTGTTACTAGAATCAAACCCATGACCTTCCCACGAGCCACATACTTTCCTCCCCTCTTTTTTGAGACAGGGTTTTGCTACTTGCTAAATGCATCAAGTTGCCCTCACTGGGCTTAAACTTAGGCTCCTTTGGCCTCAGCCTGGCAGAGTCCTGGGATTACAGGTGCACGCGAACATGTGGGTAAGTCACTTCCATTCTAGCTTCTTTAAGGATAGGGTTAAATAACCTGGATGACCCTTCGTGGCTTGAACACATTGTTCTATAAATATATTGTCATTTCTCATAGAAGGTAGTACGCGGTCTTTGGTGTAATGGCTCTTACTTTTTAATAAGATCATCTTTCCATGCACCACCTGGATTAACGAGTAAATAACTAATGTCATCTGGAGCATTAGGGAGGGACAGTGCGGAGAAGGACAGGGCAGGCCTCAGAGGACTTGGAGAAGGTGCAGTCTGCCTGTCCCCTGGGAGAGGTGGGGCCGTGGGCAGGAAGACAGGAGCAGGTGCCTGGGAGGAGTCCAGGCCACAAATAGGGTCTCACAGGTGCCAGGCTGCAGGGGCAGGGTGAGGCGGGAGGGGGCTAAGGAGAAGGTGTCAGCCAGGTGATAGCATGGGCTGTGGTAGGAGGCTGGGAGGAGACAGCGGACAGATTGGGCCCCAGCAAGCCAGGCAGACAAGCATCCAGGAACCTGTGCCACCAAACACAGAGCGAGGTCCTGAGCGTTTGGGTATGTTCTGAGCTTCACATCCTCCTTCTGTTTTGTCTCAGGGTCCTCTAAGTACATAACACATTCCCAGAAATGTAGGGAGCAGCATGAAGCCCTGGAGACCCACAGTGAGCATGTGCCACCTTGGCATAGTCTGAACCCCACGATGTCTTGAGCATTACTGGAAGCTTCTCCGATGAACACGAACTCTGCCCTGATTGCCTGAAGAGAGGCTTGCTCGATTGCTCAGCTATCTTCTCTTCTTTCCTTTGCCTTTTTGTATCTACTTGTTTGATTTTTGAGACAGGGTCTTGCTATATAGTCCAGGCTGGCCTCCAACTCTCAGCGATCCTCCGGCCTCAGTCTCCTCAGTGTTGAGATTACAGGCGTGCACAACCACCCCAGGCTTGTATCTATTTTTGTATTTTGTCTTATAGTAATTGGACTTGGTCTTGATGCCTTAATGTTTTTAGAGCAAAGTATAGTAGTACAAATTCTTTTTGGAAGAGGGTGGGACTCAAATAAGTTATTGAAGTTTATACGGATGGATGTTCTTCAATATCATATGAGACAGTGGCAGCATGATTTTATGCATACTCCACTTTTTGAAAGAATTTACTATAAACACAGTCTCTTTCCTCCTAACTCAAGTAAATAATCCTTGCATGTGTATAGTGTTCCAAAGTTATAGTTGTTTTTGTTGTTTTTTAAACAGAGTCTTGCTATGTAGTTAAGGCTGGTCTTGAACTCAGTATGTAGCCCAGCCTGGCCTCGAGCTTGCAACAATCCTCCTGTCTCAGCCTCTTGAGTGCTGGGATTACAGGCATGTGTACCATTCCCAGCTTGTTATTTCTCTTTGAAGCCTCATCATCTTCCACAATAAGTACATAGCATATTTTATTTAGCCACTCATCTCTTGATGGGCACTTGAGTTTCTTCCATAGTTTGGCTATTGGGAATATTGCTGCTCAGAACATGGACTTTTCAGTAAATGTATCTGCAGGTGCTTGCTTCCAACTGCTTGTCTGGGCCTAGCAGTCAAATTACGGGATCACAGGGAATTCTTCTTTCAAGCTTTTAAGGAGTTGCACCCTGCATCCTACAGACAGCAGCCATGTCATTTCACATGGCCACCAACAGTGACAAGGGGTCCAGCCTCTTCACATCTCCATTAATACTGATTTTTCCCTAAAAGGACTATAGCTCTGCTGACCAGTATGAAGGGAGGCTTCTTCCTTAACTGTGTGTACCGTGACCTGCACTAGGAAAGCTCTGGCGAGGACTTCCTTCAGGGCGGGTGTGCTGTGTGCTTTCCCGTTGCCCCCTCGGGGCCTTATAAGCAGGTGACTTTTCAGTAAATGTGAATTGAATGGATGATTGGTAGGGTTTATGGAGCAGACACCAATTCTGTGAACAAAAGTAGGAACGAGGTGTTGTTCTCACTTCACAGAAAACTGAGGCTCTCTTGAGCCTGAGTTACTGCTTGGGGGCTGCTGTTGTGGGCTGAGTCCAGGTTTCCTGGCTCACATGAGGATTTTGGTGCCAAGGGCGAATGTCTGCGCATGGAAACCGTAACCCCCTTTTCTAACTCTGCAGCACAGGGCCATATGATGCTGGGCCTGGACATCAGGACACAGGTCAGCACCTATTCATGAGCAGGACTGGAGGAGGAGCTCACATCGCCACAGAGCCATGGAGCGTGGGCAGCTTAGAGCCGCCCTCTCAAGACAACAAGTGAGAGGCTCCGGGAGGACCGTTCCTGGAATACTGCCGGTTGGGACACTGTCGTTACTTCAGTTCACAGGAAAGGGCAGTGCTGGTAATCATTTCATCAAAGCATCCAATAACTCAACCATCTTCAATAAAGAGAAGACATTGTGAAACAAGTACTCAGTTCTCATTTCATGAAAACAAAAGGAAATCTATCGCAAAAAGGAACTTCCCAAAGGCAAAGTGTATAGGAAACAGCAGAAGTGTGCAGAAGACACACTGCTGTGTCTGCTCTTGGCTGCCTTCACAGCTGGTCTTTATTGGTCAGCAGACCTCCTCTCACCCTTTATAACTGTGGACCACCAGACCAACCGAGATTGATTCATAAAATATATACGGTTTCAGATAACCTCAAGACCTTTACAGTTGGCTTTTTCCAAGTGCTGTTACAAACCAACCTGAAAGCAGAACTATTCTAAATCTCCCTACCTTATCTGTTTGTTTTTGCAGCACTAAAATTGAGTCTTTGTACTGAATTACATCTGTAGCTTTTCTTTTTTTTTTTTTTTTTTTTTTAAGAAAAGGTCTTGCTAAATTGCTGAGTCGCCCAATCCCCCTGGCTCAGCTTTCCACATTGCTAGGATTATAGACATGCATCACCACGCCTGGCTTATTTCTAAATCTCTTCTCTACTTAGTAGATATTTGTAGTACATAATATTTATATTCTTTATGTGGAGTTGCTTATTTCTAAATCTTAACTAATGGTCTACTTATGGTAAATAATACTCATTATTAATCTGAAGCAGATTTCTAACTGTTTTGTTTTATTTTGTTGAGACGTTCTCACTATAATTCAGACTGGCCATGAACTCACTATGTAGCTCAGGTTGGCCTTGAACTCACAGCAATCCTCCTGTCTCAGCCTCCCGAGTACTAGAACTTCGTGTATGTGCCACCATACTTGGCTTTAACTGTTGTTTAAACTATTTTAACTGTTGCTTGGTTTGAATGGGACTGCGCCATAAGCACTTATAAAGTACTTGGTAATGGATAACTATTAAGAAAGATGGCCTGGGGGTATAGTTCAGTTGTACAGCGTGACCCACAGCACCGCAGAGAGGAGGGTGGGAGTATACTGTAGCTGTACTTTAAATACCAGCGCAACGAAATGCCCAGCCCAAGCGCCCCCGGGGTCAGCGCGCGGCCCACCCGGAACGCCCGGGGCCCTCCGTGCTACATGTTCCTCCCGGGCACCGGCCCCTCCTCGCGGACCTGCATCTCGTCGCTCAGCCCAGGCAGCTGCGGCGGCCGCGCGGGCCGCGTCCTGCGATCAACGCGGCGCCCCAGAGCCCTCCCGAGCAGCGCGGGCGCAGGGGCGGCCCGGGCACCGCGGGCGCAGGGGCGGCCGGAGGGGAGCGCGCGGCGGGCGGGGTGGGCGGGCCAGCGCTGCGGGGGAACCCTGTCGGGGGCTCCCGGGACAGTCCGCGCCCGCCCCGCGCTCCCCGCGGCGCCCCCTGCGGGCGGAGGGCAGCAGCTGGGAGCCCAGGGCCGCCCGTGCCGGCCGGGTCGGCGGGAGCCCGGGGCGGGGAAGGGGAAGGGGAAGGGGAAGGGGAAGGAAGGAGCGGACGGCGGCCCAGCACCGCGCCCGATCGCTCTCCGCGCCGCGCTGCGCCGCCCGGCCCGGGTCCCGGCTCCGAGGGAGGCGGTGGCGCCCAGGCCCGGGGCGGCTCCAGGTCGGGGCGGAGCGCGCCGGGCGGGGGCCAGGGCCAGGCTTCCCGGAAGGGGCGCTCGCAGCTCGGCGCGAAGCCGCGGAAGCTCCGGGCGCGGCGCTCGTGCGCGGGTGTGCAGTGCGCGTGCAAGGCCGGGCGCCCGGAGGGCGCGGAGAGGGAGGACGCGGCTCGGTCCGCGGGCCAGGACCATGCGCGGTCCGGACGGCCCCGAGGGGCTCCCAGGGCGACAAAGCGCCGCGGTGGGAAGTGCCGGCCGCTGCGAGTCTGCCGGGGAGGGAGGGAGGCGGTCGGCTCCGGCGCTCAGGCCCCCGGCCAGCGGGTCCCCAAGCAGCACTGTGAGATGACACGGTGAGGGGACTGGTGTGACATTCTTGCATTACACTAGTGGCCCCTACAGTGTCCTTTCCCCTCTCTGCCTCTTCCGAAACTGCACACGGTGGCCTATTCCTCTCCAGATTGCACTGTCAAGGATGGCCCAATCATCTTGTAAACCACTCCTTTTCCTCTAACGTACAAGTTAAGTGCCTATCATGTAGGGATTCCTCTGGCATAAACTTAGCGTGTGATCTTTTCAGAAGACCTTTATCTGTCAATTCTGACTATTCTTCTGATTGGCTACTTCCCTAGAGATCAGGCTGAACTGTACAGACCTGGAATTCCAACTCCCACCTAACCATGGCTAATCACTCTTTCCTTCACTCGTCCCAAGCACATTTACTGGTGGAATGTCTCTTGGGAATCAGGTGGCCTCACCGTCATTTCACCAGGCCCTTGCTGGGTTTACAGAGGCACCCTGGATGAATCAGGCCATTTTTGGCCCATAGGTTATAGGTCTATTTGAGCACATAGGCACCTGCTGTTATGGTTTGTGTCTACAGGTCCCCGAAAACCTCATGCAGTCATAGGTTAGGCTTTTTCAGAGGTGGCTGGAGATAAGTGGGTGGCCCTGGGATTGATTTATGGTGCATTGCTAGGCTCAAGGGTGCTAGGATTAGAGGTGTGAGTGCTGCCTGCCCTAAGCAGTGTGGATAACATATAAGGAACAGATAGAGCTGTGGTTCCCTTGCTTACTTTCCTGTCTTCTGCCCAGCATGGACTTTTTCTCCTCTGCAATGCCTGTTTGCCACACCACCCTGCCTTGGACTAAACAGATTGTGAGCTAAATAAACCTTTCCACCTTTAACTTTGGGTGTCAGGTATTTCGTCTAAGCAACAAGAAAAGTAATTAAAGCACGTGCTCCCTAGAGACACCCCTTTTCTTGCTACTGAACCTGTAAGCGCAACTCATTCTAAACCCCTACCCTTGATCCTCAAACCCACTAACCAATAACTTTTTTTTCTCTGTTTCATGGCATCAGATTTTTGTCCTAGAACCAATTACAAACGTTGTGAACATGCCACCTCCACTGCCCACTGCCTCCTCTGACCAACCTGTCCTAAAAGTTGCTGCTGGTCTTTGAATGGGGCCTTGCATCGTGAGCCCTGCAGCTCCACTGCCCTGCGGAAGGGTCAACTTATAACGCTGCACTGTGAACTCCAGGGACTGACAAAGGATAATCTTCAACTCTCTCCCCAAATTTCTCTATTCTTCCACTGTTCCTCTCAGGCCTGAGCACAGCTTGATATTTTTTCCAAATTCTCTAAGGCAAGGCTTGAGATCTTATAAAATGAGACACAGTCTCATTATAACTATACACTGTTCCTTGAACATCAAATGATCATGTTAAAAATCCAACAACAGTGGAATAAAATCCAAACTTTGCTGGATGTGGATGTTCGGCCACCAGAATCTTCACCCCTTATGATTCCCCTCGGGCACTGCTCAGGGACACCAAGGAGGTCTGTCAGGGTGCAATAGCTCTGCAACCTTGACCTGCACTTGATCAGTTTTCTGCGCAGTGAGAAAGACGGTGAATGTTCCTTCAGTTCGGGGAGAGTTTATGAGTCCTACCTGTGGCACAGCAACTCCCACTGACGCTACTATTAATATTGATTTGGGCCTGGCAGTCACAACCAAGACTTACTCCCCCTCCACAATCCAATTATCCACTTTATGATTGCATACTACATAATGCAGGCAACTATTTGTGGCCTGCCTGCTTGGAAGTCAGTGATGTACTAATTGCTGAAGGACGTGAAAAGAATCTCATGTACGTTACTCCCAAGAGGCACTGCTTCACCGTAGTACAAGCTTGGAGGCTGCACTTAGTCCAACAGCTCCCAGTCTCACTCCTGCCGTTTCTCTGCCTACTTCTGCCGACACCACCACCAGCTCCCTTTTGAGCAATACACCTCAAATCTCCCCCTGTATGGACATGACCCTACTAGATAGATAGGGCGCACAGTCAGTTCAACTGTTGGATCATTGTGCTCTTACAGCAGTTAATCCACGATATTGGCATTTCAGTTATGACACTCCTTGTGGCTCTGACCTGCCCGACACGCTGGCCTTTACCAAGCAACATAACATTTTCCTCCAAAAACTGGCTGACAATTCCAAGACACTAGAGACACACACCAAACATCTCATAACTCAGTCCCCAGCACACGAGAAGTTAGGCTGCCAACAGAATTTAACACTGATTGCTTTAGTGGTCCTGACTTTCACCTTCAACATTATGCCTGGACTGCCACAGTGAATGGGGCAGATGGTAGTCAGGCACCTTTTGGTCATGGATTTTGTACACATTCCACAGTTTATGGAATGGTGTAAAGTCTTCCGTTACTGAATTTTTTTTTTTTTTTTTTTTTGGTACCAGGAATCAAACTCAGGACCTTGTACTCGCCAGGCAGGCACTTGTGCCACAGAGCTATATCCCCAGCCCCCTTACTGAAATATTGATTATTGTGTTTTGTACTGTATTTAGTTTGTTTTTCACCTAGCTCTATAGTTTCACACAACCTAAAAACATCAATCTGCCAGATGTCTGGTTTGATTCTCCTCCACATCTTTTGATGCACACCTCGGGGTGTCAGGGTGGAATGAGGTGAGCAGGACAGAAGCCATCTTGTGCTTCTGCCTGGTTTCAGGTTTACTTCCTGACTCTAAGCTTCACGCATGCCTGTGTGGTAACCATACAGAGTGACAACCGGATGGCCAGCATGCCCAAAACTTACCCTGTAAACTCCTTTGAGAAACTTAAAAACATATGTTTTCTTTTTTTTTTTAAACATATGTTTTCTAAGAAATATATTTTTACCAAGAAAAAATACATTTTTACCATCACAGGATTAGCATGCTTTGTTTGCCCTAAATCCCCCTGGGCGTACAGGACAGGCCTCAGGCTGCCCTTGGGCTCAGTCTTCTGGCTCATGGCTCCAGGGCTCGGCTGCAGGCGCTACTCTTCCCAGAGCTGCTGCTGGAGCCTGCAACTGTCTGTGACCATCACTCCAGCTTCCAGCACAGCCATGTGAGCTGCTCTCTCCCGGAGTGCAGGTGATCAGTGTTCAATAAAACACTGCATGCGGGAAATGGTGCGATTCTTGGGGTCTTTGTGTGGCAGATGTGCCTTTGGCTCCTCTGAGCCCCAGGACGGCCTAACTCAGAGGTCCTTTTGGCCTTGACAGTGGTCTCTGTGTCCACTCCCAACACCAACTCATCTCAATAGCTTCCGTACTGCTTCCTGCTCCCCCTACCATCCTGTGGAGCATTGTCTGCTCTCACCAGGGTGGGAGGGGCAGCCTGCTCTCAAAAATCTCACCAGATGGACACAGGATCTCCCTTCCTTGGTCCTTTCTGTGTGTGCATGCACACACACACGTGGGTCCCAGGGGAAGCGTTCTGGGCCGCTTTGTCCTTCCCAGCTCTCCTCCCAAGGCCCCAAGTCTCCCCCATTCCTGGCCTGACTTTTCAAATCCTTTCTCTGTTGTGTCCGGAGGATGAGGTGAACATGACTTATCAAGTTTGGATCAGTCTGTGTTAATTAATTAATTTATTTTTAGCATCAGGAATTGAACTCAGGACCTTGCCCTTGCCAGGCAGGCACTTGTGCCACTGAGCTATATCCCTGATGTGTGCCTACATGTGGAACACACATATGGTCACTCCTAGGCTGGCTCCAAAGGACATAAAAGCAGCAAGGTAATAACTGAATGTTTGGACCTAAATGTCTTCACATCCTATACCTATGCAGGCAGGGCGGGGAGCAATGAGGGGTTAGGGTCAGGAGTGTAATAGGGATGGGATGCACAGCCCAGTACTCATGACCGATGTGTTTGACTGTGGTCACTGTTGGTAACCCCCCCCATGAATTACATTTTGAGCCTCTGCCTGTAGGCGCCTGTCCAGCAACTGAGGGGGCATCAGGGAGTACAGAGCCACGCCCTGGGGGGTAGTACCCGAAAGGAATTTTACGGATGAAAAAAGCGCTCAAGGGCTTGAAAAAAGCAATCACAAAACATCTTAAAAATCTAGTTCGAAAAAGCGCACATGATGTTGCACCAGTTTTAAACTCTGACTCAGCAGGCTACTTCTCGCTCATAAGCCCTTCTCCCTTCTGCCAAGACAAACTCCCAACTTGAATTGCAGGACTCTTTTGTACTTCCCACGCGTTCTGAAATAGGTGTCAACACAAAACCCTCCCGATGTGACTCCCGGCTGAAAGGTTCACGTTTTGTTTTACAAGACTAGGCCAAGCTTTGGGGAGCGAGAAACCCAACACATAAAGGATTTCTTTACTCTTGCTCTTGCCTCCGGTAGACGTCTGCATTCTTCGGAAAAGGTCTAGTTAGGCGCCCGGGCAAACAGCTGAAAGAGGACATTCATGTGGGTTCTGGCTCCTCTGGGTAAATGAACCCAATTACCCCCGAGAGGTGCGGGGACTCACTTCCTGGAGCCCCATCCGCAGATCTGCGCGCGATCGGGCGGGGCTCGGCACTTTGGCGGCCGCGGCCGGTGGCGCGGAGGGGCCGGGGGGCCGGGCTCAGGCGGTGACGCGGCCGGGGAGGGGACGCAGGGGACGGAGGGCAGGCCCGCGCCCCCGCCCGCCGCCGCCCTGATTGGGCCAGCGCGGCCCTGCCCGCCGCAGCCCAGCCCGCTCCCCGCGGGGACACGAGCCGAGCCGGCGCTGGCCAGGGCCCTCGCCCGGGATTTAAAGCCGGCAAGTTTTGTTCCCGAGACCAATGACTTCGGCCCGGCCCGAGAACAATCAACCTTCGCTAGAGACGCGTAAGGAGCTGGGCTCGCCCTGGTAAGTTTTGCTTTAAACTCCTTCGAAATGAAGTGAGCTGGAAAGTAGAAATCCTCGGGGACGCTGCCCCGGGGCAAGGAAAGGGGCTCATTTAAAAACGCACCGTCCTTGGGGTGCAGCCTTGGCTCGGGGGACATCAGAGTTCCCTGCCTTTGTTCCTCGGGCTCTGGCAGCTCCAGGTGTAAGTGGGATGAGCGCAGAAACCTCTCCCAGGACTCGTCAGCCCTTAGGATTCTGGCTGGAAAACTAAATTAGGATGAGCAGAGGTCTGCGAAACTTTTGTATCCAGGGTAACTGTTTCGGGATAGCACGAGAGGCTGCGCACCCTCCGCGTGGATGGACGGGGTCTGAGGCCGGTTGTTGCGTGTGGAAGGTGTGTGTGTGATCAGTGGTGCGATTAGAACACCCCTGCCCAGCAACCAGCCGCATTTCAACGCGGGCCGAGGCCCTGCCTGGGTGCAAATGTGGCCTTTCCCTCCGGTCGCCAGATGGGGAAGTGCTCAGAGCGCGTGGGTAGCGAAGCCCTGGCTCCCTGATGGGTTTCCTTTGTGCTGCAGACGCGATCCGCGCCCGGATCCCCGGCAGAGCTGCGGCGTCCAGCCTCCGTCCCGCCCGGCCCGGCTCGGCCCGCCCCGCCCTGGCCCGTCCGCCAAGCGCCTCCCGCCGGCTTGCCGGCTCCGCGACCGAGCGCGCTCTCCCGGGCCGGGTTGGGCCGCGGCAGGCCGGTCGGGTGAGACGACGCGCTGGTCCACACGCGCGGCTCCGGGACCACAGGCTGGAACGCGCCCTGGGGCCGGAGGCGCGCGGCGGGGTGGGGGCCGGGTGCCCCTGCCTGCGCGAAGCAGGGCGCGTCCCCTCCCTGGCGCCTTTGTTCGCCCGGCCTGTGTGCGCCGCCGCCCGGTCGCCGTGGTCCGGGGCCCGGCCCCGCGTGGGTGCAGCTCGCAGGCTCTGCACCCGAGGGCTCCGGCGGGGGCAGGTCCCGGGGTTAGGCGGCTCCCGCCGAGGGAGCTCCGGCAAGTCGGCTGCTGCTCGGCGGTGCGGAGAGCCGGCGGCGCGCGGAGTCGCGAGGGGAACGCCGCGCCCGCGTCCCGGTTTCCGGCGGGGTCCGGAGCTGGCCTCCGCCTCCCGCTGCAGCGCGGATTCGCGCGGAAAGCCTGGGCCGCCGGGCAGGGGGAGTGGGGGAAACTGGCGGGCCGGCGAGGCTTTCAGAGAGTTAAAGGCTGGGAAAAGGAAATCGGGAAGTGGGCAGGCAGGGCACTCTAGAAAACCGAAAGATCTTTCTGGTGGGAAAGTCGACTTCTCTTTGGCTCTGCCGGTTTTACTTTGACTCTGTCTGTCATCGGGAGTGACTGACAGTCAACTGCTTGCTCAAGTACCATTTAGGTACAAAGTAACAACTTTTAATTAGCGTTAGCTACACTAGATTCTTTCCCAGAGTTGGTCTTCATAGGTGTGGATCATGCTAAAGGGACACCACTGTTGTCACCGCGGAGTGGCTGGCGAGGGCATGCAGCTGCTATTTAGGATACATCTCTAATGAAAGCACGTCCATCAGAATTGGATTGGTTCCTCTGTGCCTTTATTTTGGGAAACTTTACCTGGTCCCTATGGGGGGGAGGGAGAGGAATGTGAGAAGCTGAAATTGACCCAGAAAACGGATGACTGAAAGTCGGTATGTTGAGTAGTGGCGCAAAAAGGATCTCACCCTGATCACTCTGGAAAGATGATTAGTGATTAGCAGCCGAGGTTTTCGCCTTTTCAAAAGAAATCGAGCGGATGTTACAGCTTGCCGTAAGATGGGAGGGAAAACCTTCTTGGGGGCCAACACAAAGCAAGGTATTGAATACCTGAAGGGTTTCCACTATAGACTCACACGGCTGGTCCTCTCCCCAATTCTTTCTCCCCACCCACGCGCGTTTTCAGCTTCCTCTAAGAGGAGGCTGGCTCTCCTGTACGGCTGAGGTGGGGTGAATATTGGCAGGGAAAGTTTTTGAACACAGAGACATTCTTTTGGAGCAAGGGGGAGATGAGCACCCTAGACGGAGTACAGATGCTTCGAACTATTTTGCCCCCAGAAAAAACTCCGAAGATGGGGATGGGGATGGATTTGCAAATATAGAGATCAGGCTCTAATGAGTAAAAAAAAAAGAGTCATATTGTGATAATTAAAAATGGAAATCAAATTTCTCTTTTTATAAAAGGCATTCAGACAGTGAGACTATAGTAAAAGGAAGTAACTTTCTAATTCTCAAATATGGAACAGCTTGAATAGTAACTCATGGGTTTTGAAATGGGTCATCTTTAAAAATGGGTCACTTTGGCTGGAATCATTGCACTTAGTGACTTTCAAATTGTAAAGGGTTGAGTTCTTCCAGAGGCCCAGTTGCATTAGAGTTTGCATTTCAGAACATAGAGTTCCAGAGAAACAGTGAAATTCAGCAGGAAATGGTCTCTTCTCAAAGCAACAAAATATACCCTATTTTAGGTATGTTCGATTGAATGGACTTGAGGAAATTACTGAAAGGACTTTGCCATTTGTTAATTTATATGGAGAGAGGGTATAAGGATATTTATATTCCAAGATAAAAAACTCGATCAGGTGAGATGTGAACTGAAACTCAAGTGACTTTTTACGTTTTGATGCTATGAATTCAGAGACTGGCTTTGATCAGTATAATTCAGATTTATCATCCACTGTGAAGGCCTTAATACGAGAAGCAGGCAGGCAACTACTGAAGAGAATCTTCTACCAACTCGGCAGGCAGCAAACCCCCAAAGGTCAAGTTCACCACTTTGTGGTACAGCCTAAGGTTTATCTCAGATTTCATATTTTTCTCTTTTCCTTCATTGCTACAACTCTTCCTACAGCTTTTGGACAGTGCACAAAGCAAACTTAGCTAAAACAATGACTCCATTAGATTTTCTTCTCCATAATTTACAGAGCTTTATGGTCTTGTGTCTGTGTCATTGTCATTGAAAGGTATTTTAAGTGCATAGTGTTCTTTCCTGTCAAAGATAATGGAAGACCATTCTCAGTCAATTAAGAATGATACTTCTCAGCCTCAATGGTATTTTGGGATGTGATAAGTGGCCCTTAACTATCAAATCAGTATTTTAATAAACTCCTACCTAACATGTTCTGAGAAGACTCATAATGAGTATAGCTCAGCATTTTGATAGCTAAAAAATGTTAGCTAGCTACTAACTAACCCATGATGGCAAAGCTACCTGAATGGCTTTTAGAGAAAGGAAATTATCATACTTTGTCAGTAAGTTATTTCAACCGACTCCTGGCAAACCCTGCTACCCGGTTTAGAGGTAAGTCACATGCATTTTCCAGTGCACAAGAGAGGCAGGCTATATAGACCTACTTTTACCTTTTTTCCTCATTCTAAAACCCTTGATTTTTCCCTTTGTCTATTAGGTCCCGATTCCAAGTTGCAGTGGAACACTTACTGACCTGTTGGGGATCTATACCTGAAACATTCCCAAAGGCTCCCCAGCATCCTGCCATTAGCCTTCTACACGGTATGTGGTAAGTTAGTATCTGTAGAATCAATTAAACAGAGGCCTTACTGTTCAGGCTGCCCACTGTAACGCCTTGAACAGCACAGGTGCTTAAGCAATAGTAGTTACTTTATTACAATAAATGTCAGATGGCAAAGACAGAAACATAGTATATAGAACTCTTATATGCCATTTTGCTTTTTGTCCTCTGTGTGGTGAAACTATCAGTCAAATGGTTTTCCTAGATACAGTGTCCAGAATAAGACAGATAAAGTGCCATTAGACAATGGAACCGTTTCTGAATCATTTCTCTTACCACTATTTGACCTCAGGTCTCTGTTTTAATCTCCTTGATTCCACTGTCTCCTTTTACTCTAGCTTCTAGCAAACTAAAATTGGCATGCCCTGCTCTACGCACAAGTTTTTGTCCTGTATGCTTTCAAAAATTCCAAGACTAGTGTCTCGTACGATATCTTCCCCCTTCTCTCTCCACCCTGCTTTTCAATCAGTTTAAGTGCTCCCTGCTGCTGTCTTTCCCTCTCAACAGTTGCTTTTTTTCTGCCCAAACCCTGGCGGAATTCTAGCCCGTCCTTTAGGTCCTGCTCATTTGCTACTTCCCCTCCAAAACTGTCCCCAGTTCCCACCTTCTCCCCTTCCTCTCATTAGAAGAAACCCATCTCTCACAGCAAACGACTTCCCAATATCAGATTCACTGATGAATTTTCCAAGGCCTCGCCTTTCCCAAACCAACTGCAACAAAACAAATGTCCCTTGGTCAGTTTTTCTGCTGGCAAAGCCATCTTAAGAAATCTCAAGACTGAAAAAATCTCAGCTTGAGTGAACGTTACCCAGGCAAAGGCATCATAGTGTGTGTGAAGAGTCCTACTGGGGGAGATTTGGGAGTGGGGACAGTTTTCAGAGTATTTTATAGTACAGTAGTGGGGTGAGGGGAACCACTTATTCATAGATGAACTTGTATTTTTGACTCGAGTCCTGGCTGTAACCCTTATGATGGATAACTGGTTTACATCTATTAATCATGTTCCCTTTTTGACTGTTGTTTTATGAGCCAATTTTGAAGATACCTTTACATTTTTTCCACTCTGACTCATGAAACAATATTGATATAGCTTTTTAATAGAAGAATGATGGCTTTCCCAGGGTGAGGCTGTGGCTCTGTGCTTATGACTTCTCACATTTTAGTTTACCTGTTACTTGCTCATCGAATACTTGTTTAAAAACATCCCCTTTGACTTTTCCCTCCCTTATGTTTTCCTGTCCTTTCCTTTATTCCACCCCATCTCTTTCCTCTGCTTTCTACCACTTTGGATTGCTGGCCTTGGATTCCTGGTGTTTGGAGAAAAAGTTTTTGTATCCAGAGAACACAGGCTCATGAGGTCACTTTTGCCCATGTCTACAACCACTGGGACAAAGCAAGGGTAAGAAGAGAGGAGGGTTAGGGAAAGGTTATGCTAGAGAAGAGAATGAGACCCAGTGCTACCAACATGCAGGTGGAGGCGAGGCAGAAATGCTCCCAGGCTTCACAGAGTGGAGCAGATTCTTTGCCCTCTTGGTCAGGGACCTTGATCATCCTGATGGGAACTGCAGAAGAGCCGTGCCAGGTAGACAGGGCAGGCATAGTGGAGAAGGTTACTCAGAAGGGCTCAGCTGCCCGGAGCTGCCTGGGATTTATGAAATTACCAGTTAATTCAGTATCTTGGTGCCTCAATTTCTTTTGCAAAATGGGGAGATCCTTTCTCCCTCCCAGGTTATTGGAGGATGAGTTACTACCTTTGTAAAGCACTGGTTAACAGCCATGTTGGTAACTACTGCTAGAATGGTTAAAGAAGTTGCTTAAGTAGAAATGAGAGAAAAAACAAGACTTGTATTTAAGAAAGCAAACAACTAGGATGAGGGAAAAAGAAAAGAAAGGGAAAATTATATATATATATATATATTCCCTTTCTTTCATATATATATAATAGCTAAGGCAGTTGTACTACTAATTTCTATTGGTTTATTGAAAGGAACAGTTAATACTTGATTTTTTTATCAGTTTTGCATGCCTATATCTGGTAATCTAAACAACTACTTTGAAGATAATATGCAATATAACAACCATTGTTGATTTCCTATCAACTTGTTTTTTTATTTCTAATTTTCCATTTATTATTGCTATTTAGTCACAGAAAAGATAACACTTTCCAAGAAATGTACTTTAGCATATGCTGTATATAGATTATATGAAGAGAAACCATGGCAGAACAGGCACCTTTAGAAGGAAACAGCAAAGGCAATAAAGGAATTCTTCTATATAGATTTCTGACCTGCATTATTTGATTCTTTTTCTCAAAATACAAAACCTTACTATTAGAAGCAAAGAGAAAAACAGTAAAGAAGAAAACAGTGAAATCAAAGACCAAGGATAAGTAACTGTTCTATGCCGGTGCATTGCATAGGTGCTATATATGTATAGGCTGAATGATAATAAAAATACTTAGGTGTTATAGTCAATTCTCATTCAGAGTTAGAAACCGCAGTAGGATTGGACCAACACTTTCTCAGTCTTCAATTACACGAGGAATAAAGCTCTATAATCGCCACTTCTGATTCGCAGTATCATGGTAAATGCTTCACAAGATAATAACTTTTCTCCTTGTTCACTTGTAAAAATTGGTGCCTCTTTGGAATCTTATACAGGTTCTTCCATGGTGCTTAAATGTACACTGCCCAATGCAGTAAAAGGTCTCTTTTAGTTGAACTTTAAAATGCTTGTTTTTCCCTTGTGCTTTCAATGATACTGAAAAATCACGTGCCGAAGATTCACTGTCATAGAAAATCTCCTTCATGTCCTCTTTCATTTAGTGCCATCTCTGCTTGATGTCTGGTAACTTGGCCATAACGCCAAGGGTTGTCAGCAAACTTGCCAGGGAGTGAAGGCCTAACATCACACTTGTGAGGTGATGCTTCCAAAACTGATGTTAATGAATTATTCTGCATAATGGTGACACAGCTTTTTGGCACCAGACCAACCATACCACTGATCTTCCTGCATTTCCACCACTCTGGGTCATTTTCTGGCTTTTCAGTAACATCCATTGCATCGCCTTTCTCAAAATTAAGTTCTTCATCATTGGACAAACTGAATGGGTAAAAAGCCTGTACCATAAGCAACACTTACCCAGTATTTAGGCTACTGACAACTGCTGCTAATTTTTCTGACAGTGAACCCACATGGTCACCCAAAGGATTGTCACCTTCTTCAGTTACATAGTTTGAAGGGAACCATCTCATTTGTCCACTGTAGCTACCCCGCCACCACCCATCACTGCGTTTCTCCATGACAGTCACTTTTGTTTCTTTTATCATTGATAATTCATCCTCTCGGTGGGCCGCGTAGTTAAATTTCACATAGGCAGGCATGTTGAGGTCATAAAGACGTTCCCCTGGGTCAACAAAACTGTCATCGCAGGAGATGCAGAATCTGGAACACGCGGTTTTCTTTTCACTTTTCCAATGCCTAAGGTTAGGTTTTTCACATTAGATGCTTTCTGAGCACTGTTTTTCCTTTCCACATAGTTAGAAGGCACAACACCCGTTTTATTCATGGAACTTCTAACTCGCCACCAGGATTTGGAACCATCCAGAAGCCATAATCTCTCATTCTTCTTGAGGTCCAGCTCTTGTTCTTGTTGGGCCACGTTATCAAACTTGGTTACTACCACCACTTCCGACATATTTCAAGTTGCAGCACTTGCCGCGCTGAGCCCAGGTGGCTCCAGTCACCTGAGGAGGGAACCCAGACCCGCCAGGAGGGCGGTTACTGTTCTGCCCCCTGTAGCTCTCCGGAGAGGGGCGGGGCTTGCGCGGGGAGGAGGTGGGCCCGGGCGGGCTCAACTCGGTTTGAAATTTGTATCATTTTAAACGTGTTTTTTAAAAAAATTTTTATTCTTTTTAAAATAAAAAAAGCAAGCAAGCAAGCAGCCCCATCAACCCAAAAAACGGCGTTGCAAGGTTGAATTCAGAGGCCCAGGCTTAGGAAGGCGAGTACTTCACTTCTTTTATATTTGCAAGTATTTTTGTTGTGGTAAATTCCACATAGTCAAAACTAGGTACTGGGGGCGGGGAATATAGCTCAGCAGCACAACGCCTGCCTGGCAAGCGCAAGGTCCTGAGTTCGATTCCCTGTACCAACCCCAGCTCCTCCTCAAAAAAAATCCCAATATGAACAAAACTAGTTACTGGAAAATTTTATTTGTTTTTTTTTTTTTTTTTTGCAGTACTGGGGATTGAACTCAGGACCTTGTGCTTGCCAGGCAGGCACTTATTCTACTGAGCTATATCCCCAGCCCAACTGGAAAATTTTAGTAGTTTAAGGTATCAGCACTAAGGTATGCTGCTCTCCTATAACCCCATGGCAACCAGTTTCCTTAATAAAGACTCAGGGTTTGCCTTAGTTTATTTCTCCACCTGGTATTTGTCTTTACTTCCCCTATAACTAACAAACAAGTCTACACCCACGTTTAACTTATAAAGAAAGGTAGAATTTCGTTTACATAGCTGGGATCCTAGAACTGGATTCTCGTGGTAGGTTTGATAACCCAACTTTCCCCTCTGTCCTGTGTATTCGTGTTTACTAAATTGGAATTTAAGATCTTTGGACTAACCCTGTAACTAACTTTATAAATGTATGCTAGGTAGAACAGTGATAATTCTAAATGGCTTTTACATTTTGCCCATGGCTTGAGCTATTGTTTTATAGCTAAAGTAGTAGCCATAAAAATACCTGAAGATAACTACTGGATGAAATGTTCCTCTTTTATAGGACTTACGCTGGAGACACAAACTTCAGTTAAAAAAAATGGCATAACTGTTGCAAAGGAATCTAATTTTTCATAGTTAAAATGTGAGTTGGGAAGTCAGAGTTCAGGTTGCTTCCTCCTCTGTTGAGCACACAGTACAGGCAGTGTCACCTGGTAACTGGTTGTGTGGTTACAGGAAATTCTTTCTTGCCTTTGAGTCATGCCTGAGCAGTAGGCAAAAACTCTGTCACATGAAACTTTAAGCAAAGTTTAAATGCAAATAGCATATAATTGTCAGGCTTCTTAAAAAAATGTCACTGACTTACTACTAGAGGCACATTATTAATTTATAATTCTACTTTATAACCATGTCACTTTGAAAAGGATTATCAATATTCTTATGACTCAAGGGGGGATATTCTGAATATTAAATCAATTTTTAAAATGAAGACAACCATCAGTTCAGTCCTGTTTTCTATGAAACCATGGGGGGGTAGGTTTTACTACAATATTTTATTTCTCCAACAAAGAAAAAAACTAAAACTAGAATAGAACAGGTAATCACTTTCTTCTAATACTTTAGTCTTTCCTTCAGAGGACATCACCTACTTAAGTAGAATTTCAGGGTTTATTTTTGCTTTGGCAACAAGTGAAATAAGAGAGGACTATTTTATAGATGGGCTTTCATTTCATCTAAGTTGGTATTGTCCCAATTTTCAGGTCACAAGCTGTTGGTTCATGCAACAATTTTAGGAAGTATAGGTGTCCAGCATTAAGGAAGGAAGAGGAAGAAGGACAGAGTGTGCATTGCGTATAGCAAGGTTAGTATTGTTTGATCACACTTTTATGAATGCAGACACATCCACGGAAGTCGGCAGCAGGTGCCCGATGGCTTCCAGCTAGCAGGACAGGAATTAGGGTGAGTTCTGAGAGATGGGGAGATGAAAGCGCAGGAAGGGTTCCTCTCTCTATTTACAATTTTGATGTTAAAATTAAAATTTGTTTTTAAACAAACTTTAAAGAAGTCTTTAAAACACTATATTGGTGACTGTATTTTGTTGCTATGTTGAGTTTTGTACCCCAAAATAAGTATCTCACTTGCTTCCCCAAACCGTGTTTTACCAAGGAGTGCAGAGGGTGGGTGGTCTGGGGACCTGTGAAGAGGTGGCTGTCGGGACAAGAAGCTGACAACTGATGTCTGATGTCCTCTCTAGGAGTAAGGAGGTGAAGGGGTCAGGCTCTGATGATAGGCTGCTGAAGGGACCTGGAGCAGGAGCGGGCCCAGGACAGAGACAAGGGTGGTGACTGCTGCCTGGAGCAGCGGTTCTGTCTTTGATGGGTCATCTGCCTGCATGTGAGGTTTCTCCAGCAGTCCTCAACAGGCTGTACAGGCAGAACCAGGAGTGACCTGATCAGGGGCACCGGGGTGGAGGCGGGGGGACGCCGTGACCAGAGAGCAAAGATTTTGAGGTTCCTACACTTGAGATGAAGAGCGGAGTGTGGGAGACTCTGCTGGCAGACAGCAGGTAGGGCCGTGTTCAGCTGGGGAGCGAGTGTTCTAGAGAGCCGCTGTTCTGGAATTTTAAGGTCTCCAAGGAAATGTTGTTCTGCATGAAGCCACATAACCGACTTTCTCACTGATGTGTTGCCTCCTGTGTGTGGGAGGGAATACAACCGGCATATCATTCATAAGGCTTCCTGGCTGGGTTGGTGGGGCATGCCTGTAAGCTCAGCACTCTGGGAGGCTGAAGCAGGAGGACTGAAAGTTTGAGCACAGTCTGGGGAACTTAGTGATTTATCCAGACCCTGTCTCAAAATTTAAAAAAAGAATTAAAAGAAAATTAAAAGTGCTGTGGATATAGCTGAGTGTTAAAGCCATGGGATCAACCCTATACTACCAAAGCCAAACCAAACCAAAATAGAAACAAAACCAAAAAGAGTTTCCTTAGACTTGTGAGTGTTGTGTGGGTACTAAATAAAACGCACATATAATTTCCCTATTAGATGCTCTTACCATATTATGACAGTGGCCAGACATAGTTGTCAAGAAAGAGGGACAGAGATAAAAATACATACATTTTGGAAATTAGAATCCACTGGCTGTCTCCAGGTAACATCACAGCCCTCAGGTCTGAGGTGTGGTGTTGCTTCTGCTGCCATGAACTGTTGTCCTCCGCCATGTGCCACCCTGCCTTGGAGCCAGCTAGTTATGGACTGAAACCTCTACAAACTTTATCAGAACACACAAAACAACTAATTGCAACTTCAATGAACCATGACCCCAAAGCAAATAAACTGTAAAGGATCCAAAATATTGAGTAGGGGTTAATCTGCAGCTTCAAGTCCTCAGAAATGCATCATGAGCTCAACTGTCTAAGAAAACTGAATGCTGAGAATACATAACAAATTAATACAATTCCCAGAGAAGATTTTAAGCATTTCCCAACTTGTTTTTCCAAATGAAAACAACTCAACATGGCATTTGGTCCGGCAGGAACCAGAGATGACAATAACAACAACCGCGCCGTGTGTGTGCCTTGAAAATGCCTCCTTTTCCATCTCCACTGTAGCCCTGAGGAAGTAAAGCAGGCCAAAGCTGCAGCATTCCTAGCCAGGAGATACATCGTTTTTATTCAAATGGTTTAAGCTCCATAAATGTTTGAAGTTATATTTTCAGACATCAAAGGACATGGCAAGTGTGTCTTTTCTCAGCATCATTTGATATTTGACAACTTACTCCTAATTGATTTTGCTATCAAAATATACTCTTTATTGTGGGGAAAAAAGAGGAGGGGCCTGTTGCAAGGTGCTGAGGTCCTGGGTGGGGGTGGGATTGACTCTGTCCTCTGGAAGCAGTTCCTGCTAGTTAGAGGTGAGGCCACCCAGCTGTTTAACTTCCTGCTGTGACCTTCCCCAGAGGCTGAATGGCTGGGGCTGCTGGATCTTTCAGCTTCCAAAACTGGGAGCCAAATAAGCCTGTATTTGGAAAGTATCCAGCTTCAGGTATTTTGTTATGGCAACAGAAAAATAGGCAAATGGTGCACCCAGGGCTGGACCTTCCTAGATGCCCAGCCTCAGAGGCCCTGATGAACTGCTGTCCTGAGCTCCAGGCATCTGCTTTCCATCCTATGGCACCCCTGCCGGCTAATCCCCTCCGGTTTAAACTTCATAAATACTGAATAAGGGAGTTATCGTTCCAAACACAACCAGCATGCATGTGACTTCCAGCTGCTCTCTGTGGCCACTGGGACTCCAGGTTCTTTGTAAGCAGACCACGACCTCCCTGCTTGCAAATTATGCCCCATTTCTCCACACATCTGCCACGTGTACTTCCTCATCTGAAACGGACACTGCCGCCGAGACCTGGCCATCCTCAGGCCTTCCTGAAATCCACTGATCCTGCTTTCTGCTCTGATTCACCTGTCACACCTCGAGGTGGAGTCCCGGGACTTGTTGGCGTCTGGCTGTGGGAACTGCATATGCTTTTCTGTGGGGAGATGAGCCTAGTCTCAAGTAGAGTGGGAGTGCTCTGAGATTGAGGGTCCCCTGCCCTGCATGGCTCACATAAGTCCTCAGTCCTTGTAGGGATTTACTGGACTTTGGGAGACTAGAGTTAATTCAAATTTAAAGAGCAGACCTCCCATCTTGCTTCAAACTTCAGAATTCTACCAGGATTGGCATATTATTTCAAGGTTACAAGAGCAGACTCAGTAGGAAGTGATTTGACAGCTGGGGTGAGGCAGAAAAGCCCAGGTTATTGTAGGGAAACTTGTAGTGGAGGCACAGTGACTAACTCTAGTGTTTTCCAGAAAAGTTTAAAGAGCTCTTTTCTGAAAAAGAAAATGTTCTTTTGAGTAACTGGGGGGCTGCAGCTCCCAGACTAGAGAGTTGGAGGTGGGGTCTGTCACTTCTTTCTAACGCTTTGCTTTGTTTTCTGACTACTCAGGCAGCAAATCAGAATCGGATCCCAAATGCCTGTTTCCCTCTGTCCTCTTCTCTCCAGAGCACCACTGCCCATTTCCAGTAGCCTCTGGTGTCCTCTAACATTTTTATTTCTCTTTAGGGATATCACGTTGCTATCTGCCCTGATGGAAAGGGTGGCCTGAGGTCGCACAATAGAACTGGCCCCAAACAGGGATGAGCCTTGAGTTTCTGGGCTGCTGACTGGCCAGCGGGCCGGCCACGGGCACACAAAGGAAGCTGCGCGCACAGCACTCCATCGTGGGTGGCTGCTGAGCTTTGTGTTTGATGTTGCATTGTTTCCTGTAAGGCCCAGCATGTTCTTCTACCCCATCAGCCGCCTGGTGGGCTTCTGCCCGGTGTCCTCCCCGGCCCTCTGAACAGGAAGCAGAAATGTAGGCTTTTAAGACACTTGTAAGAAATCAGCAGAGCCAGGTGAGCACCAGTTAGTTGCACGTCTCCGCCAGCAAAGTCAGCACTGGGCCAGCACTGGTCAGTTTTGTTAGCGAGTCTAGACGGACTGGGGTGCTATTGCTTTGGACTGGAAAGTCCTCCGTGTCACTGTTCCTCCGGAGGTGTTCGGAGGTTCTTTCATTATCAGAGTGAAGGTGTGTAGTATAAATGGGTATTTTATCTTCTCTGCATCACACTAGCGCGGTCCATGATATCTGTGCACTGTGGCTGCACATTCACGCTGGTGAGAGGGAGAAACTGCGTCTTGGAACTTCACATGCTGTGCTGAGTATGTAGTGTGGGTTGTTGGCTCGGCAACAGTTCTTTATCATTTTTAGAAGACATTTGGATGCAGCGAGGTCTACTTGGAACAGTGGAAAAAATACAGGAAAATAAGCTGACTGCACACATACAGTTGGGGGGATCATGTGTGTTCTGGCTTCCGGTAGCAGTGTTAGGGGCGGCAGCCCGCTGACCTGCAGAGTTTTAGGTCCTGGTTCACTGCAGCTGTGGGCACCCAGGTGCACATTTGGGTGCCAGAGGAGTGGGCTTCGGGCCGGGAGTGCAGTAAGGCAGCTCGGGCTTGTGAACCCAGGCCAATGTGCACAGAGCACCTGGTGTGGTGCTCACTGAGCCCAGCTGCCCAGAGATGGGGGGCGAGATTTGCTCAGAATCTCTTTGTTTCCTTCCCGGAGGCTGTTGGAGCAGAAACTGCAGATTCCTTTCAGTTAGGAATTGCCCCAGCATTCTTAAATAGGATGCAGTCTTAAACTCTGCTGCTAAGAATTCTGTTATCTTGCTTCAAGCCTCTACCCTTTTAACATGTTCTGTGGAGGCAGAGGGGCCCTTGGGTTTGGCCTTCAAAGGATGGTCCCTGGCCTGAGTGAGCGCAGTGGAAAGACTGACAGGAAGTGGCTCCTGGAAGAAAGTGGTTTTCTAAGGGTTAGGCAGGTGGCACCATCAGAAACCAATGTTTCCTGTTGTGTTTCCCACCTTCCTCTAGGCTGTCCAATCCCTGCAGACCAGCCTATCTGAAAGGGAGACGCGGCCCATGTCAGTCTGTCCCTCAGAGCAGAGGTTAAGCACATTAATGTACTGTACATCATCACGTCCGAGAATGACACAAACCTCAAACCCAGTTTCACCCCAACTCAGTTTCACATGAAACTCCATTACTTTCTGTACACACTCTCTTTTCTCTCTCTCTCTCCTTTCCTTTCCTTTTCTCCCTCCCCCCACCCCCATGGCTTCCTAAGTAGTGCCTGCTGTTTTGAAATCTGTGCTCTGAGGCAGAGGCAGCGAGCCTATGGCACACAGAGAGCCCTCTCTGTCTGCTCGAGAGCCAAGTTGTCCCAGCAGATGAGCATCAGATAAGAGGTGTTTTTTCCTAAACCAAAACCTCAGTATTCAGGTTTCATTGCAGTGCTGGCACTTTGTGATAAATAAATGGGTTTAGGGTTGCAGTTTGAGCACCTGGTCTCTGAAACGTTTGCCATCCCTGCTCTTGGGGATAAAGTGCTGTCTATGCTGATTAGCTCCAGACAGAGTCTTAGAAGGGCCTCCTCTAATCTCTTGCCTGAATTTTGGGGAGGGTACTGGGGATTGAACCCAGGATCTTGTGCTTGTCAGGCAGGAGCTTGTGCCACTGAGCTAATATCCCCAGCCAACCTGCCAGATTTTCAACAACAGGTTTTGCAGTTATCCCCCTGGGTAGGAGTGATCATGAGGAACAGGAAATGCAGCAGAGGTATGCAGGGAGGCCAGGCCAGAGCCAGCTCCATTCTGTAGGGCACAGGGTATGCACACAGTTGGTTTTATGCCAAGATCAAGTGTGGGGAGACCTCAGGAGAAGCCTCTGTCCTGGGCTTGTGATGGTGGCTTGCTATGACTCTCTCTGCATCACCTTCTCCCTCCCAGTTCCATCAAAGCCCAGGGACAGATGGGTCTTGAGAGGCAGCACCTACTCTAAGGCAAGGAAATGTTTGTGGTAAGCATGAGGGACAGAATCCTGGGGGAAGGGAGGGGTGCTGTCTCTTGGGGGGAAGAAGTGAGGCAGGCCACTGTGGTGTGGACCTCATCTTAGGCAGCGTGGCTGGCTCTGACCCCTCAGTCCTTTCTGAGTAGCCAGCAGCTCTCGGAGTGAAAAGTCGCTCTGACCTGGCCTGGTTCTTGGCACCTGCATTTGATCCACACCTAGTGGGTGTCAGATGTTGATGACGCTGAAGGTAGGGCATCTACAACGTTGTGCAGAAAATGTCTCAGTAGCGGGGGCAGGAAGGAGTAGACAAGGAACAGGTCTGAGGGGATGGACCCCCAGCTTCAGCTTTCCAGAGAGGTCTTCCCATAGCATCTGGGGTGAAGGCACTTCATGGGAGCCGAGAGTTGGGGAGTTGGGGTGGATGAGGCCAAGCATTGCTGGTGCACAGGGCTGGACTCATGGGACAGCCAGGTGGCTGCAAGGATGCTGGAGAAGCAGAGCCCGACTGGTCCTGGGTGCTGGGCTGGGTCATAACCTGGACTGCGTGTTGTGCTAACTTGTGAGCGAGGAGGAGGTGGAAGAGCTCAGCTGGTCTCACGGGTCGTCTGAGTTTTGGAAAGGCCACACTGACTATCAAATAAAGTTGGGCTGGCCAGAGCCTCCCTTAGGCTCTTTGCTGGCCTCCCAGGCTGGGTGAGATGCCTGGTGATAGGAGGGGTGAGAAGAGGTGCAGACAAAGTGACTCATGGGATTAGACAAACTGATATGGACGTAGAGGAGAAGGCAGACTTCAGATTTCTCGGATAGATGGATGAACTACCGTCAGGGACAGATCCAGAGAAGATGGAAACGGCAGGTGTTGGGGAAGCGAGCAGAATGTGTTAGAAATGGCATTCGTGTGCCTGGTAATTAACTGTCTGCTCCCCGCTACCTGCAAGTCTATGTGTATTCCTACTTACTGTGTGAAAACTACGAGTTAAGTGGTGCCCTCCCAGTTTCCAGGTTCCTGAGTAAGATGCATAATTTAGTACAACAAATACTAAGTTGGCCGCGCCCCCAGCTGCAAATGCCAAGTACAAGGCCTTCACCGAGATCCTTCCTAGTTCAGAACCTGCTAAGTTTGAGGAGTCTGTTGAATAAAGGAAGGAAGGAAGAAAGGAAGAAGGAAAGGAAGATGGCTGTATAGACTTGGGGCTCACAAAGTAGTGTTGGTTAGAGAGAATTCGCCTGTGTTTGAAAAGCAAACCGTGACTCTTTGCTTGTGAACTGTGATATTTTAAAAAGTCTTACTCTTATTCTTGCCTTGGCTGGGGCAACCAGACAATGACCTTTATTGCCATGAACTTTCTTTTCATCTAGCATTTTGCCTTGATTGGTGTAACTCATTTCATCCTGACTATATTCAAATCAATATATTCATGGATAATCCCACCTGTGGTATTTGAATTTTCAGTAAACATGACGATAACCACCTGGAAATTATTTTGTTTTTGTTTTTTTAAGAGAGGGAGGAGAAAATGGTGTTTTATTCTAAATGGAAAGACAGTATCAAATCCAGTCATTTCTTTTTTCCTTTCCCCTGGGTTTTTTTTTTTTTTTTTTTTTTTTTTGAGACAGCATCTTGCTATGTAGTCCGGGCTGGCCTTGAATTTACTATGTGGCCCAGGCTGGACTCAAACTTGCAGCAATCCTCCTGTCTCAGCCCCCCAAGTGCTGGGATTACAGGTGTGCGCCACCACATCCGACCTTCTCCCTATATTTATTCCTCTAAAAAATTAAAGAGTTGTCTGCTCTGCTGAATGCTAAACACCTCAATGCTCTTTGGAGGCCATCACTCAGTTCACATTGGCTTTGAGGGAATTAGGAGTATGTGTATCTTTTTGTAACACAGTAACCCATTGGTTTGTTATTCTCTTCTCTTTTAGCCTCTGACAGGTCCCAGCTCATGCTCAAGGAGCACAGCGCATGAGCCAGCTGCGTGGAGCCATTCACCAGGCCTAAGGAAGGATGCCGCTGTGGAAGGATTTTGACGTGCAGCGTCCTGATCCTAGAGCATGCTTCATTCTTTTGCAACCCTAGAAAGAAAATGGTCTCCAAAGCAGATACTGTGTGAAAAGGGAAGATTCTTTCCCATCTTCATGATCAACATGCATTAAAATGAACATCTACTCTACAAAATACAAAGTTCTCTGTTCTCCAAGAAGCAAGCTCCTGTTTCAAACTCATCCTAAATAACAATAATAATAATAAAAAACCAGACCTGAATGGACATGAGAATGTTTTTTAGTGGTAGAAGAGTAAAAAAATGTCAGTTTATTCAGATATTCGCCCCTTGTTTTCTTCTGAGCGTCATGATTTTTTGGGGACCTATTGATAACCACATTGTGAGCCATATGAAGTCCTACTCGTACAGATACCTCATCAACAGATACGACTTTGTGAATGATACCCTGTCTGTGAAGCACAGCTTGGAAGGGTCTCGCTACCCGTACTTGATTAACCACAAGGAGAAGTGTGAAGCTCAAGATGTCCTTCTTCTGCTGTTTGTAAAGACTGCCCCCGAAAACTACAACCGGCGTTCCGCCATTAGAAGAACATGGGGCAACGAAAAGTACGTTCGGTCTCAACTTAACGCCAACATCAAAACTCTGTTTGCATTAGGAACTCCTGATCCACTGAAGGGAGAAGCAGCGCAGAGAAAGCTGGTTTGGGAAGATCAGCTGTATGGTGACATCATTCAGCAAGACTTTGTCGATTCTTTCTACAACCTTACTCTGAAATTACTTCTGCAGTTCAGTTGGGCAAACACCTTCTGTCCACATGCCAAATTCCTGATGACTGCTGATGATGACATATTTATTCACATGCCAAATCTCGTTGAATACCTTCAAAGTTTAGAACAAATTGGTGTTCAAGACCTCTGGATAGGTCGTGTTCACCGTGGTGCCCCTCCCGTTAGAGACAAAAGCAGCAAGTACTACGTCTCCTACGAAATGTACCAGTGGCCTGCCTACCCTGATTACACGGCCGGCGCCGCCTACGTCATCTCCAGTGACGTAGCAGCCAAGGTCTACGAGGCATCACAGACACTGAATTCGAGCCTGTACATCGACGATGTGTTCATGGGCCTCTGTGCCAATAAAATGGGGATAGTCCCCCAGCACCATGTATTTTTTTCTGGGGAAGGTAAGGCTCCCTATCATCCCTGCATCTATGAAAAAATGATGACATCTCACGGACACGTCCAAGATCTGTATGACCTTTGGAGGGATGCCACAGATCCTAAAGTCAAAAATGTGTCAAGAGGATTTTTTGGTCAAATATACTGCAGGTTAAAGAAGATAACTCTCCTGTGCAAACTGACCTATGTGGACACATATCCCTGCAGGGCTGCATTTGTCTAACAGTACTTGAATGTGTGTTCTCACTGTCACTGAGCCAAACCTGGATGAAAAACCTTTAGCCGTCTGTGCCCCATACTAAGTGACTATGAAAGGCAAAGAAATATTTTGACAGCCTAGTCTATCAGGATATTTCTTACACTGTAGAAGCTGTTAATATACTTTCTTTACTTCCTGGCCATTTGAAGGAATTCATATTTAGAAATGGTTCCTATTATGAATGAAAACAAACCTAATGTAAAATTCATGTTCTCATTCAATGCCACAAGTAGGTTTGCAATATAGAGAGTTACTAAGAAGCCTTGATGTTAAGTAATGGCTTTTGGAAATATCAAGTCAATGTTACAGTATGGCATTTCAAAGAAATTAATATATTATTAGACCAGGTGTTCCCGTTCATTTTTGCTAAAGAGCACTTGATGGTGGGGCAGGAAATGGTTGGCACCGGAGAAATATATAAACCTGGGAAAAGAAGATCTCCTGTCTTAAGAAGAGCTATAGAAAAATTCCTACAGTTTCATTACAATCAACTGAGTCACTTGATGGTCACTTCCATGTAGCTACTTACTAGATAGTGTTAGCATCATTTAAAATGTATTTATATCATTCTTTCAAAGTTTAATGTGAAATTTGAGAAGTCATTAGCTCTGCCCCAACTGGTACTTCGTGTGGTGTTTTTCCCCCTAATATTAGAAAATGACACAAAACACAGGCAATTTGTTGCCAATAGGGTCCTTCTCTAGGGAAGAATTATTGTTAATATCAATAAGCTCTTTTTAACTTAATGAATTTTTCAGCTGGTTTTTATGGATTGAGTGTTGGTCTGTGTTTAAGGTAGTTATTTAAATCTTGTTTGCAGAGGGGGATAGAATAAGGGAAGAGACTTCAGAAGGAAAGATAGAACATTAAAGGTCTCTTTTCTCTGTAATTTATAAAAGATAATCTTAGCATCTAAATTGTTGTATTGATTACTAAAATTAACCCATCCCTTCCCAACATAGTCTCATAAACTACAATATTTTGTTCTAAGTTCAGTTTTAAAGTAAGAACATTGAATATCAAATTGGACTGATATCATCCAAAACAACCTTTGATCAAATGACTGTCCAAGTTGATCTTTATCCTCTAAATTTTTCACACTTAAAAGCAGAATGTAAGTGCTAGAGGAGTTGCCAGGGTGAGATCGAAAGTGTCTTATTTATAAAGCTGCATGTTCTTTATTAGATGTGGCTGAGAGCTAATAAATTAAGTTACAGTTATTTTACAAAGTAGGAGAAGAATGTGGCCAGGATGCAAACAACTTTCACTCCCTGCTACAGAAAGAATCAGGTGAGGTGGTTTGCTAGGAAGAGTCTATAAAGGCCAAAAGTTGTTTTTGACTTCAGCAAAAACAGCTGAACTGATTATAAAACCTTTGGCTCAGAAACACCTGTTCTGGATAACGCAGATGCCTCATTTAATAAGATGACATCAGACACAAGCAAGGCACAACTAAAAAGGCTTTCTCAGCATACACAACTGGATGATGTAATTCTTAGGTAGACGTTCAATGTTTACAACAACTTTTTGTTATTTTTTTCTATTTTGAAATTGGAAGCTTGTTTACATCACTTAGATAATTTAGTATTTTTAATTAATGTCAAGACTACAGTGTCAAACATCCTAGGTTGCAGTTACTGTAGTTAAGAGTAGATTCAGAGTTCTAGATCATCACAGTTTTAAAATTTCTGACCAACCTTAGCAACTATAGCGAACAAAAGCACATTTTGACAAAGCAGCTTTACAGTTAATTTCATTAGTTGATTCTTTAATAACTATCTGTTTTTGGCCCACATATACCCTATGTAGCTATACTGGGAACTGTTACAATTTGCTATGGATTGAAAACATCAGTATCTCTCTGACCATTGAAGTGATCTTGTTTACAGCAAAACTTTTGTGGAACAGTAATTTATTTGTTGAAAGAACTCTCTTGAAATCTTTTATTTTTGCTTAGAATAGAGTGGAACAAGTTTAAATTGGAAGGAAATAGGAAGGCACTTCCATGTTTTGAAAGAAGGAAGTTGCTTGATAATTCCTTCATCAAACTTTAAGTGCTGAGAGGAGTGTTTGTAAATAGAAGTGTTCTAACCTTTTTAAAAGGAAGGGAAATCTTCTTGGTGCTCCAATGTAGGGTTATCTTTTTAAAAAATGTCAACAAAGGGAAAATAAACTACTAGCCTGGATGGTCACTTGAGTAAAAGATGATTGTATACAGTGTTATTGTTAAAAAAAAAAAAAAAAAAAAACTTTTTACCTCCGGGTTGGTTTGCATCTTTTTTCCATATTATTAATTTTATACCAAAAATGTTGAATATTTATATTATTTTAGTTTTGCTCTTTATGGCAAAATAATTAGTGGGTTTTAAAAAATCTATGATTTCCAATAAACAACTTAAACATCGTCAGCACCTGTGTACTTAAGCTTCTGTGTGGACCTCATGCTGGCCCAGTCAGCTGTTGTCTGTATGATGTTAAACAGCGTGGGCTACACAAGCTTAGTCTTCCTGCTGCTGTGCCCAGAGTAGAGGAACCTCATGTCCTCTGCATCACGCAGCCCCCTGTGATGCCTCTTTTTGGTTGTTCAATGATTTTTGCTGGAACGTCCAGGTGGAGGAATGTTTTCTTAATAACTTGTTCGGGTAGGGGTGAAATGAGAACCTGCAGCCACTAGTGCCTTAGGCACCATTTGAAAAGGCTGCAGTTTCTTCTTACTGGATATCATTCGCTGGTTGTTCAAAGCAGATTCAAAGGTAACCTTTGCCTCTTAAAGTCAGGAGAGCTCTCCTGCCTACCTTGGGGTGTTCGGCGTTTTCATATATTTGCACATGGTACGCACTTAATCTGCCTTTTGCCTGACTCCTGCTCAATTCTTGGTTCATATATAGTGATTCAACCCATGTGTTTTATACAACTTGGAAGCATCTGAATCATTCAGTTGTAGAACTTTGAACTTGCAAGGCATGTTTGTAGCTGGAACGACAACAATGACTGATCACTTGGAAGATTAAACCTGACCTGTGCTTGGAAGCTTTGCTTGAATCCCACAGCTGCCATAAGGATGAGACCAGAGAACTCTGGATACGCAGGGCTATCCGTTCCACTATCATGCTAGGAATGTCAGATGCCCCCTTCACATGGTTCCTCCGGGTCAGTTCCGCAGCAGGCCGTCTCACCCACTGCTCTCTCTATAGTAGTCTTTCACTCCAGCCTTCCAAGGCTCCCTACTGCCCTCAGTCTTAAATTGGAGCTCTTCTCCCTGTGTTTTTAGAGTCCCGTGGTGACCGTCTTTTCCTCCAGCCCCTCTAGATGGCTTTCCCCACTGCCACTATTTTTCATCTCAGATTTTGTCCATGACTTGGTTATGCTGGTTCTTTTTGCCAGGGATACCATTTCTCCTGCGCCTGCCGAAACCTTGGAAATCCAACTCTGTCCTTCTCTGTCATTACACATCTCTTAGCACCCTCCTTAAATTTACACTTAATCGTGTACTACCATTACAAAATCAGTTCTGAAGGTAGAGAGTCAGCACATCCTATCACATGGTACTCAAAGTCATCTTTTCCAAATAGTCAGATACAGTATTTTTTCCAAATAATAAAGTAATGTTTTTCTTGGCCAGCCATCCAACTATGAAAAGGGATGAATTATTCAGAACCCTTAATGGATACACATGACATTTTATCTACACTACTTAAAAGTTTATAATTTATTCAGCAAATCCAAATGCTTCTCTCCACTGAGCATATTGTACTTATCCACTCTAGCTCCAACGGATTTATATCAGTTATAAACTCAAATCTATAAAACTCAAGTTGTAAAAGCAAGGTGAAAGCAGGAAATATGTATGAAATTTCTGCAGCACAGATGGGTGATCATAAAGTATTTGATACGGTAGAACAAAAGTCGTAGTCTTATAGATTCCCCTATCTCTGTAAGATGACTGGCTAATTTTGCCTTTATCTTTTGCAAGAACATAAAGGTACTGTCGTTGCTTTAGTTAAACGGTGCAATTTTTCCCCTGGTGACTTTTTTTTTTCTTTTTAAGAGTAGGAAAACTGACTGGAGAAAAGGAATGTGGAATAGGGAGAGCTCCTGAGAGACAGGGGGCCCCCAATGGGTTGCCGTCCTTGATGTTTTACACTAGAAGTATGATTTCTTGTTCTTGTGTAAATTAACACAATCATTCATCAACTAACTTAAGGATACATTTAATTAAGATTTTTATAATTACAAAAATAGGTGTGGTGTTAGTAACAGAGATCACCCCACCAAGCACCCTCACACTCACAGTAACTAAAGGAAATATTTTAATGACCAAGAGGCCACATCTGTTTCTTTGAGTATAACTTAAAGTGAATGAATAGGGGCCAGGGATATACTCAGTGGCACAGTGCTTGCCTGGTGAGCACAAGGTCCTGAGTTCGATGCCTGGTACCCCCCAAAAATAAATAACTAAACAAACTGAATGAATATAAAGTAGTTAATTAAGATAATACTTTTCTTAAAGATATTTGTCCCTTCATTCTATGAGAATTTTTTGGAGGCCCACTGAAAGCCAATCATGAAAGACCCCGGAGATAAAAGTAGTTCACAAGTCAAATGGAATAAATAGGGGTTATGATCTTTGGATTCCGAATACAAAGATTTTTAAAAATGAATTTCCCCTTATGCTTGTGGCCTTTACCTTCCTAATTTGGGGTTTCGGAGCTACATAGCATTCACTGTATGCAAACGCCTTCCTGTAGACCAAAAATAGCTTTGAATTTGTATAACTTGTGTTTTTGGCGAACTTAGAACTTTTGAAAAGTGTTTAAACCAATAGTCTAGTCAGTGTGAATAGTCACTCAATATGCTCTGGATAATCCATTTGTGGAAACATACCCCTCGTTTGTAGTAAGGCATCTTTCCCCATTCTCTGGTGTGCTGCTTTTGTGAGGTGCAGGTACCATACACACTGTGTGAACAAACACTGCGGCTTTTATCTAGGGAAGATCGGGATGAGGTTTACACCAGGGTTCCCTCCGCAAGAGCGGCCCCGCCACTGCCGCCGTCTGACATCTTACCTGCTGGGGGACAGGGACAGGTCTTCTCCGCCCAGCTGCTGCAGCTCAGAGCTTCCCACATTATTCTGACTCCGTTCAAGTGTTTCTTCATTCTGAAGTGAAAGAAATTTGGGTAAGATTTCATGTTTGGGCGGGCTTCTTAATTTATATTTTTCTTTCCCCCCATGTCTGTGTCTGGCTTGGGTTTTGATCTTCCAGATGAGCAGCGCATTGATTTCTGGTCCTACTCTTTCTTGGGGTTTCTCCAGCCACTCTGAGGACCTGGTGCAGTGCACCCTGGGGCTGCCTCCAGGAACGGCGAGTGCACCTTCAACACAGGTGCTCTGCCTGCACCTCGCAGGGCTATTCCACTGCACTCTGTCTCCCCTCCTGACTCACAGAACCGAGTCTGAGCTAGAAGGAACAATAGAAGCATTGCTGGATTCAGTATCTCCTTTGTTGTTGCTGCTGTTGTAAGAAATACAGGTCCAGAGAAGGCCAGAAGAACCAGGGGTAAAGTGGGGGCAGGGCTGGCTTCCACCGCTGCTGGTCGGAAGTCCCGTTTGTCCCACCGCCTCTTCCGGCAACCTGACCCTTAGGCAGCGGGACGGAAAGGACGTCCGCGCAGGCTCCAGACCCAGCCGACAGGCCCCACTTGTTGGCAGACTCATTTTACCAGCTGCCTTCATTTGCTCACCTGCAATCCGGAGCCCGTGGCACTGTCCGCCCCTTCGGGCTTAAGTGACAATGTGTGGAAATGCCATATACAGTACCTGACTGACAGGAAGGACTCAGACACCAGCCAATTATCTACTTGCTCTTTATTAGTTATTGTATGACAATCTCCTTGCTAACTATGTCCTAGAAATGCACTTTATTACTAAAACTATTTTTTCTTCACCTTCTTTTTAAAAACAGGGTCTTACTAAGTTGCCCAGGCTGGCCTTGAACTTTCAATCCTCCCACCTCATCCTCCCTGTACAGGGTTAAGATTATATTTTCTTTTTTTTTTTTGTCTTTTTGAGACAGGGTCTGGCTATGCAGTGCAGGCTGGCCTTGAGCTCACTTTGTAGCCCAGGCTGGTCTCAGACTCCCAACAATCCTCCTGCCTCAGCCTCCCAAGTGCTAGGATTATAGGAGTGCACTACCATGCCCGGTTTAAGATTATATATTCTTAAGTGCAAACTCCATCTTGCCTCTTTTGAAGAAATGCCTATGGTTATTCTAAAAAAGAGCCATGCCGATTTAATTTCTAAAACACTACTAGTATAGAGTCATGTTCATGTGACATATATTAAATGCTTACAATGTCACAAGGTACTAGTGTTTTAATATTAATAAGAGGGTGAATTTTTAAAGTCTGGCTTCATAAGGTATTATTTTTGTAAGTGAAGATATGTCTTTGAGGTTGTATTTGGCATTTAGGGTTCTTGTTGAATCATTTTTATTTCAAAAATTTTCCTACGTGTATCACTGGGATCTGTAGTATAAAAGAGTGGTCAAAGCGAAGATTGATGAAGATGTGTCACGCTGTGGTGTGTGTGTGTGTGTGTGTGCGTGCACGTGCACGCGCGAGCATGTGTGCTGTGATATAAAGACCTCTCTCTAAAAACCAAAGAACAACCCTTATGGAGCTAATCTTTAAAATTGTATTGCTAGTGTTTTTAGCATATAACAAAATGTCTACAGTTTAGATAATTTTGGACTTACAAGCCCGATTTCTGTGAAGTAATTATTTATTTTCCTATTTATTTATGGCCAACTTAAGTTCCTAAGAGTCAGAATAAATAATTTACCCAGCATCAAAATAGTTATACTAGTGAGTGGACGAAGATTAGGCAATAAACTGTCCTCCATTCTGAAAAGCATTTTAATTCAATGAATTTTTTTAAAAAATCGTTCACTTTTAGGTGAGGTTACAGGGGTCTAAGTGATGTACCATAGCATCAGCCTCTCCATATGTGTATTTGCCTTTTTGCAAGCGTCTAGGCGATGACAGAACCTTTCACCGCAGGCATTCCTGCCCGCCCTTCCTGGTCCCTCTCCTCCTTCTACTTCCAGCCCCTGCCAGTTGCTGCTTCGTTGCTGCCCTTTCCCTTCTCTTTGTGCCAGAGTGTTACTTTCCTGGCACCCCAGACTATGTAGCCTTTGACTTTGGCTTCTTTCCCTAGCAAAATGCTTTGGTGACGCATTCCTGGCGTTACGGGCCTCAACGGTCACTTACTCCTTTCTATCAGGTAGCATCCTATGGTACAGACACACCCAACCAGCACATGTCTTTCAGTAGTTTTAATTGTACATTATGGAAACATCATTTTAGCTTTATAGATCAGGTTCTGATTATGTCTCAGTGGGTTGTTTTGCGTCCTCACCAAAGGGAACAGAGATTCCAGAAAGGCCCCTTGCAAACATTTTGTTAAGGGTATTTTAATAAGCAGACATAACAGCTTCCCAGGAAGTAGAACTAGAAGCTAAAAGATGAGCTTTTCCCAGACCAAGGAATAGAGGGCCCGGCTCTGTGCAAACAGGCGAGGCAAAGGCTGCTCCTTCAGTGGCTGCCCATGTGTTAGCTGCTGCCGTGCGATGAAAGGCCTCTCTCTCCCTGGCTGGCCGAGGGCAATCCAGGCCAGCAAGTTTTGCTGTTTAGAACACTGACCACAGGAGCAGGCACTCAGAGGCGTTCATTGGATAAAGAAAACTGGACCTTTAATCTCCCTGCAGCTCTCTTCCCAGATCTGGTATCAGAACCAGAAAGCAAACTAACAACTGAAGAATTATTGGGGATACTAATTTTGCCAACTTAGCTCTAAAATAAAACATCAATTTTTTATTACAAGTTTATATATATTTCTTTAAAATGGGGAGTCATTCCAGTAAGAGTCTACATTTAGTTCCTTCTGAGATTCCATCTATATATCCAGGCACTAAAAATATTATTCATGAGTCAATATTTGGATGGAAACACCAGCCCCTGGGTTCAATTTCTGACCAGTCTAGCCTTTTCACATCGTCAAAGTTCTTTCTTCATATTTTCTATATAAAACTGGACTGATTAACACAGCAGTGAAGGTTACAGTGCATCTTCTTTTTAGTTCTGTATCTTTTTAGTTTATGCCTGAATTACCCATTGGACTCTGAATTCCAGTTTCACTCCTCTTTGGGTCCCCAACACATAATACAGGGCTTTCATAAAGAGGAACCACTTTCCTCCCACTGTGAAACTGGCTTCTGCTTTACAGAGAAAACTGTATTCTTTCCAGCTCCATTGAGCTGTTGTTTGTGGGGCAGATTATAGAGTCTCTTGTTTCACCATCACATAGTGCTGGACAGGTACAAGGCGTAGCTTTGGACTTTGTCACCTTTTACACTGAACAATGACAGATCTCCAATCTACATAGACTTTGTGGTGCACAAAAGCTTGCCGGGGCTTGTAGATACGTGGACTGGTTGTCTCAGTCTGGGTTCCTGCTTCTGCATAGGTGTCAGACAGCTGAGGTGGGGTCACAGGGACATGCTTCTGCCAACCGATTCTGTGGGATTCCAACATCACCAGTGCCGTTTGAGAGTGTACTGGAAGGGTCCTCAGATGGTCCAGGGACTGCTTCAGTAAAACCCTGCAGGGAGGTAGCTGCCCTGTACACCAAGGCTTTGTTACACTTTAGACAGATTAGTCATGTTCTAGTGCAGTGACTTTGACAGTCTGACCCCAGCCCCACATATTATATGGTCTCACACAGACACATGCGTGTGAAGACGTTTTTCCATTATGTAATTGATGTGATCCACTCTGTTATTGTTTTGTTTGTTGTTATTTTTATTATTACATTTATCATTACTATTATTAGTGGAGCTGGGGGTTGAAGCTATAGGGCCACGCATATGATAGGTAAGCACTGTGCCACTGACCCGCACTCCCAGCCCTGCTGTACTTCATTTGCAAATTATGCTCTCCCCTTTCACTCTATTTAATTTTATCTCCTAAGGCTACCAAACCCACCAAACTGGGTTCGCTACCATCATCTGAATTCTGATTTAAAACCTCTTATGGAGTGAAAAGAACACAAACGTGAATGAGAGAGTGGAAATGCTTGGCTTTCATTTAAAAATGTCCTTGGGTAAGATTTCTGTGCCTTCATTTTTCTCATCTGTAAAGCAGGAATGGTGACATCTACATGAAAGGTTTGACCCCATGATTAGAGATCTAGCTGCAGGATGGATGTCAACTGCGTCCTTCAGTCTCTCTGGGCATTTATTTTCTTCTGTACAAAATGAGGGAGATGTGTGGTTTGGCTAAGAAACATCTCTCTGCTTAGAAAACAAAATACAAAGCTGGGTGCTGTTGCTGCTGATTTTGAGATGGAAAATGAAATCGTACCCAGAGTACCTTGGGGAGAATTCTAAATGACCTTTCCTGGAAGTCAGGAAGGAAGAGGATCTGCTCAAGTAAAAGCTCCTTATCACATAGCAGAGCCAGAAAACTGGCCATAGGTCTGCTAGCAATGGCTGCTCTGTTTCTTTGTTAGAGATTCCTTATGCATGTCACTGAATTACAAAGCCATACTCCTTTAAAGCAGAACAATTTCTCACGAAGGCACATCCTGTTTTCCTTTGAGCCACCTTGACTTTGGGTTTGACAGTAGAGGGGGAGGCTGGAGGAGAAGCTAGTTCATAAATTACACCATCTGGAGGCCAATCCTGTTGGACAGCTGCTTTCCTTTTACGGTCATTTTGTCTTCAGGATAAAAGGCTGGCTGAGTAGGCAGGCAGGCTGGGAACGGTTTTGGGTTCACCTCGACCCCATCCTCTCTCTCCTTTCACAGTGACACCAACCAAAAATACAGGTTCTCTAGCAGCACCCTGAGTGCTGGCCTCTCCTGTCTTCTCAGCAAACTTACAGAATGTAATTGTTCTGTCTCCCAGATTTTTAAAGAAATATGTGCTTTCAAAAGTGGGAGTGAGCCAGGCTAATTCCTAGCCTGGAGGAATTTGTAAAACAAAAACAAAAAGTTTTACTTCAACTTCTCTGAAGAATATATAAATCTTTTTTAAATGTGTATTTGGAAAAGTATCAGTAGCTAATTTGATTAAAATTCCTTTTTTTTCCTTTCCTAAGAAGAGACAGCAGCCTTTGAATGAAATAAAATTAGTTGTTTCCTGAAGTTAAATGATTTTACTGTATGATTTTAGGAATGTGAGAACAGGAACATCAATTCCAACTTTTTTCAAATAATGGTACCTTAAGATGAAGGTATTATTTGCCACATTATCATATTCATTAAAAAAAAAGAACAATTAGGCCTAATTATGAGAGAGGAAAGGAAGTCAGACATGAAGGGCTTGTACCGCCCTATTCCTTTAAAGCAGAGCGATAATGAAGTGCTAAGGCCTCAGCATTCCCTGGCATTGTAAATTAAACAATCAATTATGTAAATTAACCATGAAGATGAGGAATAAAATGAGGTGTGTCAAGTAAGAACTGATGTAAAATTGTCAGAATTTTCTCTAAGGGGAGAGGAGGGTAGAGAGCGGCAAGGAAAGGGGAACCTTTCCGAATGTGCCACTTGTAGTCAGGGTCCCATTTTGTGAGATGCACCCCAGAGTCATAACCCCAGCCGGGCATGGCGGGCTCAGCTGTTCCTCTGCACTGCAGAACCCACTTAGAGAAGCTGTGGGGACGGCCCTGCTGGCTCCATCTCCCTGCTCTTTCCTGCACTTTTCCCTTTCTTTCACCACCACTGCCTGCAAAAGCCACTGCTTAATGACTCCTTTGGAAACATGGGCAGTGAGTCCCTGTGTCGGTGACAAGCCTTTCCAGGAGAGGAAAGGGCCATGAATTGCCCTGCTGTGCATGGACGCATTCAGACCATCTGCTACCTCCCCGGAGCTGCAGGGGCAGGAGCTTCTAGGCCGGGGACAGGAAGGATTCAGGGTGTTTTACAGACTGAAGAAGCCCAGTGGAGGGAAAGGGCAGCGTTGAGGAACAGGCCTAAGTGGTTCCAAGGTTTGCGGAAATGACTAGAGAAAGATACGGAAATGGTCCTTAAGTGCAAACTTCATCTATTTCAAATTTTCCCCAGGGTCTCTCGTATCTAAGACTTTAAATTTCCTACCTTGTTTTGTTACTCGTAAGTTCAATTTTCTTATCCGCTAAATCAGCTTTTATAGGCTGGACTAATCAATCAAAACTATTTGCAGTATTTTCTTTATAGGGAAAATGTCTTCTGAAACTGACCGCAAACGTTGCCTTCACCCGACTTTATACAGCTGTAATCTCTTCAAAATATCAGAGTGAGGGACGCATCACATGGTACCTCACCCCTGTTCCCAAGCCAAGAAAAGGGTACAAGGACGTTTTACACTGAGGATGTTGAAAAGAAGTTGCCATGCATCTGGAAGTTTCTCAGGCTGTTCACTTCTTGTGATGGTTCCTCTCAGTGCATACATTCCAATGTAACTTCATTTTTATGTCTGTAAATCTTAACTCATCAATAAAATCACAAATCAGAAAAGTGCCTTATTGAGCCAATGTTTGGCTTGGCAAGTTTGGTGAAAGCTTGTTCACCATCGGTTCCTGCATAGCTGCAAGGCCAATGGGTCGACTTGTCTGGTACCAGTGGCGTGGAGAGGGCTGCTGTCACAGGCAGGACATGAAGACAGGGCACAGGTTGCTGTTACAGATTTCTGAGATCCTACGAACTCAGCCTTTGTAAATCCTACTTCCTACTGCACCTCTGGGGTCCTTTATCTCAGCCAGCAAATCCATCCATGAGGACTCAAGATGGCAGCCTCAGAGTTCTTGTCAGCACCGTCCTTCTTCCCCGCCTAAACTCTTCCCCTTACCTCCTCTGTCTTGATCTATTCCCTCATTCATCACACTTTCTCTTCAAGGTTTAGAGTGTTCCAAGCGATGTCAAAAACACTTGGGTCAGTGTGTGTGATTTCTGCCCATCATCCCTTCTCCCGCTGTCATCCACAGGCTCTCACCACTGGTCTCACCTTCACCTGTCTTCACTGCCTGACAGAATTACCTTTCTAACATGCACATGCCCTCCTCCTGTGGATGCCCTCCGCCTGTCTTCAGTAAACTGTCTTCCCCGGAACCATTCCCAGAGCAGCCGATGGCCCTCAGACTTCTGAGCCTCCACATCTTTGTCTCATCTGGAATGCCCTTCTCCATCTTACTTACCTTCAAAGCGGCATTTGTTCTTTAAGGGGGGATCCAACATCCACCCTTCCTTCTCTACGCTTTCACACACTATATTCCTTTAACTGCAGATATGTCCTCGTGCTTTATATTATAAATTACTGCATATATGTCTCCCTCATGCGCCATGCAAGTTTTCTGAGTTTAGGCTCAATGATAAAATAATTCTCATAGGATACATAGCAGTTGCCCTAAAATACATTAAATTGAACTAAATAAGCTCCCCAAATGAGATGCATCAAACATTCTAGCCACAGTCAATAACCATTGTTAACTTCTTGTCATCAGGCTGGGGATATAGCTCAGTGGAATAAGCGCCTGTCTAGCAAGCATAGGGTCCTGAGTTCAATCCCCAGTACCGCCAAAAAAAAAAAAACCACAAAAAACTTCCTATCATCTTGTTTTGAGATTCTGCATTGTTTTTTATTGTTTTGTGTCTCTTTAAAATAAAAAAAAAAATTATAGGTCAAAGGCCAAGGCCAACAGATCTTCACATCATTTTCTCTTTTTTCTTATTCTGCTTCTTTAGTCAACATAAATCCTCATAGTTTATTAAAGTCACCAATTGTCTCCTCTAAACGTGGAAATCTGTATTAACCCCAGAGACCAGATCCAACCCACCGAGTTCTTCATTCCAAGTCTCCGTGACCTCTAAATGCAGCTTGAGGCCTGGGGTTAGAGAAACGGGATCTTTGTCTCGAATATCCAAGTTAAGATTTCAGATCCCTGCGCCTAACCGCAGACCGCTTTGATTTGAAATCTCTGTGGTGGTGCCTGGGAATCTGCATTCCTGAGCATCTCCAAACTGAGGTGTGCAGGAAGCTTGGGGAATCTCCATCCTGGAAACTCCAGAGGGCTTGGCTGCCAGCTGCCTTGGGAATGTGGTGGCAGCCTTGAATCCCTTGGCAGCTGTGACGCTAGAAGAGGAGTGTGGAAATATGCTCCTAGATGAGGCAGTCGTCTTGTAGACAGAAAGCAAAAATAAAAATCTGTGGGAGGCAGAGCAGTGAAAAACAAGGAACTAATGATGATCTTTGATCTGCCAGCCTTTGGCAAAAAGGGTCACATATTAGGAGAGTCTTATTTGAGGCCTGAATCTCATCTTCCTTCAGCTTTTTTTCAGTTTTTACCCAGAACATTCTGTCTACAGACATAGGATTAAGGAGGAACTAAAATCTAAAAGCATGGTATGCGTCAGGTACCCTCACCTTGCTGGGTGCTTTCCATGTGTTTCTTGTTCAATCAACCACCCATGAAGTTGCTTGTAGTTGTTATTTATTTTCATCTTGCAGAAGAGAGCTTTAGGGTGTGAAGGATTAAGTGAATTGTAGGCTTAGTCCCTTAAGTAAATAATCATGTAGGTAAATGAGGTTAGGTGCAAAAGTAAACTGCTAGATTAATAAACTGCTAGTTTTAAGTCCCAGCTCTGCTATTTACTAGTTTCCTTGGGGAAACTCAACCTATCAGAGACTCAGTAACACGGCTGACAAAATGCAGGCAACTTTATCCCCCTCACAGGCTCTGAGGATGGGCGATGGAGTCGGGTCCACGGCCCCGCACAGTGTCTGGTTTTCGGTCAGGGGTGGCGATGGTCCTCTCGCCTTTCCCTTCCCCTCTGGTCTTTGCTTTATAAAATCTGTATCTTTTTAGATCGGAGAACCTATTGGCACAGAAGCCTGGAAAGGCCTCTGCTACTATAAGCTTGGACAAGTGCCCAGAACACTGTTTGCCCTTCCCTTTGTCCTGTGGGTCCAACTCAGGAAAAAAGGTGTTCTCGTCAGCTTCTGACTTCTGTCTCCAGAAGAGGCTGTGGTGTTAAAACCCCGGGAAAATTGCTCCCATGAGTCATACTTTCAGCTTCCTGTTGTGATGTAAAGAACTGGAAATAGCTGCCTCACTGCCAGTAACCACAGTGTCTCCTCCACCTCTGGGCTTTCCCAGTAAGGTTGGCACACAGGGGCACCACCACCAGATGCCCGGGGGACAATCTCAGCCACCTTGTCAGTTTTGGTATGTCACATGTCAAGAATTGGTGCAGCAAGCCTTGCTCCACGGGGAAAGGGAGTGTCCTTCTGGGGAATGGTTCCGCTGGTAACAGGCCCAACACGCCAGGTTCTTACTTCCAGATATAAGTAGCAGTGAACCTAGTACCAAGCGTGGATGGTTTTGATTTATGGCTATTTTTTTCTAAGTATTTACTCTTCAGGATAAGAGGGAGCATCATTAAGCATGACTCACTCTGTTACACTGGCTGGGAAATCATTTTGTAGTTCAGTTCTAGGCCTAAGGCCAAGAGGATAGCAGAACTGCCACTCAGAGTAAGAGGCACGCTCCACCCATCCTGGCTGTCTGTCGGTGCTGGTGCAAGTCGCCTGCCTTGTTTCCCTGTAAGAACCTATAAGAATCTTCATGGTCCATGCAAACATGAATCTATATCTTTTTCCTCCTTGTTAGTTTCCTGACATATTTTTGAATAACAATTTTCCTGGTAATATAACCCAGTTTATAAAACATTAATCACATTTATTGGTCCTGAATTAACTTTTCAGTGTAGGATCTGGAAATTTTGTGCATAATCCACTTTCTTCCTATTCATGTTGTTCATGATTTTATGGTTTTATGTTTCTTCTTATAGCCATGGTCTTTACAAGCCGAAGTCCCTACCCCATTTCCTCCACCACCTTGAGTGTTAGCATACACGCAGCTGTGGGAAAAGCCCCTCATTAAATACACAGGCAAGTCAACAGCAAGGAAAACAAGGGCAGCAAGACGACTTTAACGACTTTAACGCGGGCTGGGCTTGCTGAGTGGCGGGCTGTCTGCGCACAGAGCCGGCAGCCGCTCAGGAGGGCGGTCATGGCGTTGGAATTAAACAGGCGGCACTGCAGGGGAGGGAAGAAGCTAGAAGTCAGTGGCCAGTGCTGCCTGGAGTCTCTTCAGTGCTCTCCAAGCCCTTAGGGCTCTGATTCAGTTCCTATCCTGCTTATCTATTTTGTTCAACAAATACAATACTAGGTTTCACTTTTACAATTCACAATTACTGAGATAATTAACTCCAATTTTAATGTTCTTTTTTTTTTTAGAGAGAACCTCCGTGTACTTATTATTCCCATGGCATCTTGTGGAGTATGCAGGCCGTAAATGTGCTGTCTGGATCACAGACACAGGGATCGTGCTGAAACCTATCGTAGTGAATGGTGAGAGCAGATGAGCTCGGGGGCCAGATCCGGGCTTCGGTGCGTAGGACACACCCTCACCTTCAGACGTGACGTTCTCTCCTGAGACCAAGGTACGGAAAGGGACAGGCCGATGTTTATTTTTGAAGATGACCACGGTTAAACCTTTTGGATGTTACTTAATGATCCCATGCACTTCAAGAGCGTCAGGTCGGGGGAAGTTGCATCCTATTTACCCATTTCAAAAGATTGCTGCTCCATCCTCTAGGTGGCTGATCGCGCAGTATGAAATAGCAAAGGTTTTCCTAACACCAGGGGACACGGTGGTGCAACACCTCCAAGCACTGACTTCACTGGAGACAGCACTGGCGGTGTCCCGACCTGTCCCAAATTCAAGAGGATGGCTCGCAAGTTGGCAGACAAATGCAGCTTCCTCTCTATAAAGGATCTGCTGGGAACTTTAGTTCTCAGTTTCTGGCTCAGCAAGAAAAGCCTGACTCGCTCTCTGCCTGCCGACGATGGATAGGGCGCTTGCTGAAGCTTTGTTGAGCCCGTGACCCACTGACCTCAGAACTACAGTCCCGCGGGAGGGTGGATTTTCCAGGAGCGGGGAAAGGAAACCTTTCTTGGGTTGCTATACATCAGCATGCAAGGGGAGACCAGAATGTACAGCGAATGTTTCTATTTAAAACAAATTATGGTAAGAAACACATTGCCATTAACCTGCCTCAACACTTTCCCCCTCTTTGAACATTCCTATTCCATTCCTCTCGCCACTTTTTGAAGCAGTTCTGGAAGACTTTATGGAGCGAGATAAAAATACAGTGACTGCCACCACGGAGTACCGTCTAGCGGGAAGGCAGGCTCAGAAAAACGCCACGATGTGTCCTTATCCACCCCTCTCACTAGAGCTGGCACCCTGGAACTTTTGGTTCCTCCTCAAAGTCAAAGTCACCACGGGGGAGGGGCCATATTTTGAGTCGATCCAGGACATCGAGGCAGCCACAACAGTGCAGCTGAAGATACTCCCAAGAAAGGACCTCTAGGACTGCTTCAGGAAGGAGCAAGAGGGACGGGATGAGTGTGTTCCAAACCAGGGGCAGGATTCTGACAGGGATTCATGGCAATGTCTTTTACTGGAATAAATTTAAAAAATTTTAAGCACTGTATTTTCTATCACAATGCCTTTTAATTGGGTTTGTAAATATACTGCTCCTTTACAAGTAGATGAAGTTTTTCAATTTCCACTTCATGCTCAAAATAGTCTTAGGAGGGAGCTGTCTTTTGTTGTGGTTTGTTTGTTTTTCTAGTGCTGGGGATTGGACTCAGAGCCTTCCCATGGAGCTATATCCTTAGCTGTGTTTTAAATTTATTTTTTCTTTTGAGATAGGTTCTCACTAAGTGCTAAGTTGCCAGGGGGTAGGGCGGAGGGAGTGGGTGGCGAGGGAAGGCCCCTCACCTCAAAATCCTCCTGCCTCAGCCGCCCAGACTGCTGTGATTACAGACGTGTGCCACCACACCCAGGTCCTGTCATCCCTATTTTTGCAGGCAAGAAACAGGCTTAGAGAAGGGATGTGGCTTTAACCCAGGTCTGCCTGATTCCAAAGCTTATGCTTTTTTTCTTTTATTTTGAAGTAACTGTATAGTCACATGAAGTGGCAAAGAAATACACGGGGAAGTCCCACATGCCCTTCGCCCACCCCCTGCAATGTTAACACCTCACATGACCACAGTGCAACATCAACACCAAGAAGTTCCTATGGTACCATCCATGGAGCTGCTTCAGAGCTCACGTGTGTGCATGTGTGTGAATGTGTGTGCCTCTAAGCACCTTTCATGCTCTTTTTCTACACAGTTTTCCCAACTTTAACTATGAATCAGATTATAGGAACGAATGAAATGACTTCTTCCTCAATAAAACAATATCTACCAGTAGTTACATACACGATTAAACAGTATTCATTTCTAGTCGCAATTAAAAGGAAAGAAAAAGAGGGCAAACATCCTCTTTGGCTCTTGAGAGCTCTGGTCTGTGCTACACGCCACCATAGACACAGCTTCAGGGCGCGGTAGGGAACACAGCTGGTGGATTTACTGGTAATTACAGCAGGGGTCTCTCATATCAGAAATTTCTATCTGTACAAGGTGGTTTTACCTTGACTTCAAGTTTTGTCTCATCCTCTTCTTTTTCTGGGGCGGTCAAATCTGTCTCCAGGTGAGATTCCTCAGCTGATCTTTGAGGAGGGGCTGGACAGGGAGAATATGACATTGGCTTGGTTATTTGATGTGTAACTCATAGCTCAGAGCGCCTGCTGACCTGGACAGGACCGTGTTGGTGTGGTTGACTAACCAAGCTGACCTGAGTTCCTGTAGCAATTTCCTAGGTAGTGGATGAAATAGCGGATAAAGGAGAAAGGCAGAAAAGAAACAGAGCCCCCATCCCAGGGCCTTGACATCTGAGCTAGAGACAAAAGTCACACCCACTCCACGTGAAGCATCAAAGCACAGCAAACCAGTAAATTTGATGCAGTGAAAAGAACAGAGTTTCTATCATTTCCAGTCTTCTTTATTTTTTTCTCTCTTTTTTCTTTTTGAGGCAGGGTTTCACTATGCAGTTCAGGCTGGCCTTGAACTCACTTTGCAGCCCATGTTGGCCTTGAACTTTCATGGATCCTCCTGCCTCAGCCTCCTGGGTGCTGGGGTTACAGGCGTGCACAACCACTCCTGGTATCATTCCCAGTCTTAAGCCCCAACTAGAAGGCTGCTTTCCTCCCAAAGTCTCCCTTGATGGTACAAACTTCATGGATGCTTTTTTCACTGCTATGTCAGCAAGCATAATTTGTTTAAGACTGTACTTGATCCTGTTCTTGGGCTAGAAGTTAAATATATCTTTCCATTCTGAAAGTAATGAATTTGTGCTTATTATGGGAAATTCAAAAAATACTAAAACCTTACCATTTAGATACAATCACTTGGTATGTTTCCTTATAGATGTCTTTAAAATCCTCACCCCCTCAATTGCACTGTGATGTCCATGACTGCCCTAGCCTGATGCTGCGGCAGTTGGATCCCAGAACTAACGTCCACCCTTCCTAGTAGTCAGGACGACTGTGTAGCAGAATCTGTCAGCGGTGGCAGCAAGGAACTGGGCTGTCTTACTCTTGCACTCTTCTCTCAGTCACTCTGTCCCTTTATTTCCTGCCACAGGGCTCTCAGACAACTGGGGGACACCCTTCCTCCAGGGTCCGAACTATCTGGTAGGAAGACTGGCACTCGGGAGGAGAAGGCCTTGCAACTTCCTAACAGGCTTTCTCAGATTTCTCAGCGTTGCGGGTGAAGGTTACAAGGCAAGGAAGGAAGCAGTGCTCTGAGTTCCTGTCACTGCCGTCAACTGGGTGCATATAATTCTCTCGGGAGGCTCTGTGGATACACGTGATTAATCAAAGCAGGCACTGAGCATTTCTAGACCCCATGCCAAAAAACCACCCATTGAACACCACTGATGTACGGCTCGGATTCTTATCTCTGGTGGGCTTGCGAGTGGGACCATCTGCCCTCCCGAGGGGCCTCCCAGTGAGTGAGCCACTGGCGGCAGCCTGGGTTCCTGCGGGTGTTTCACAGGTGTTGTGCTGAAATCTCTAGTAAGGCGCAGTGGCATTGCCCCAGGTGCTACAATTGCAGCAGCTACACAGTAACACTGGATAACACCTTGGGCTCCTCGCTGTCAGCAGGGGCTCTATAAAGTCAGCAATTCCAGGCATTATAATTGGATGCTAAAAACATGTCACCCTGTAACAGGTGCCACTGGTGACTAACAGGCGCTGTAGTTAAAGTGAAGGGAAGGAAGGGCCACAGGAGCCACTCTGCCGCACTCACATCTTGCTCTTCCGTGCATGAGACACGCAAACATAGCAACTTCTGTGTCTTCGCTTCTCCCACTTTCTCTGTAAAGTGGGGAACAATGGGAGGACCTACACAGGGAGATGTTCCCAGGGCCTCATGGGTTAATGTGTGTGAAGGACGCAGAGCACAGTAAGAACACAACACATTTTAGCGGTCATTACAGACATGTGGCATTAGACACATTTTTCACATTCCTTATAGACTTCAGAGACGTTAAATGTTGTGCCCGAACAGCACCTGGCAGGAATCCGAGCTGAGACTGCTGTTCTGATGTCTAATCTCCTTCTGGACACCTTCTTTATAACGGGGAAATACCGTGCTTATCCTGGCACAGACTCAGTTACAAGGTCTCAGACCAATGTGTTTGAAAGTCCTGCTAATGACCTGTCTGAGTCCACACCAGTGGTTACTTGCCATAAACAAAAGTGTAGAATTGTTCTCTAAAATGAGCTGGTTGCCTGCCCTAGGGTAATGAAGGCTGTTCAGACACAAAGATTTATTTACCTTGAAAAGGTCCTTAATCTTATGAATCTCACGTCTGAAAAGCTGAAAAACAAACTATACTTCCTGCCCTACTTGTAACAAGCATGTGTCTTGAAACCGTGAAAGAGGCCAACTCATAGAAATGAACATAGTTCAATTTGAGGAAGGATGAGCGGTCAGGAGAGCCCAGTCCTATCCCCAACTGTCCAATAAGGGTGTGTGTGTGTGTGTGTGTGTGTGTGTGTGTCTGTGTGTGTGTGTGTGTGTGTGTGTGTCTGTGTGTGTGTGTCTGTGTGTGTGTGCAAGTATGTCTGAGTGTGCATGTGTATGCATGTGTGAGTGTAAATGTGTTTTCATAGAAAATTTCAGAAAAGAAATACATGAAACTGTTATCAAGGATTATTTCTATAAGGAATAAGACAAGGTGGTCCACTGTCACCATTCATGTTCACCATAGTACCTGACACTTTAACCGGAGCAATCAGGCCAGAAAAAGAAAGAAAAGAGATATGTATAGGAAAGGAAGAAGTCAAACGATCCTTATTCACTGATGATATGATCCTCTACGGAGAAGATCCTGGAAACGCCACCAAAAGCCTCCCAGAGTAAGTTCAGCAAGTCACAGGATACAAAATCAGTGCACAAAAATCAATAGTGTTTCTGTATTCCAACCATGAACCCACGGAGAAAGAAATTAGGAAAACAATACCATTCACAATAGGTTAAGAAAATTAAGTGCCTAGAAATTTACTTAACCAAAGAAGTGAAAGACCTCTGTAATAGAAGTATTGTTCTCTGAAAAAAGAGCTTGATGAAGACAGGAGAAAACAGAAAGACATTCCTTTATCCTGGGTAGGCAGAGCCAATATTGTCAAAATGGCCATATCACCAAAAATGATATATAGATTTAATGCAATCACAATCAAAATATTAACATGATTCTTCTCAGAACTATAAAAATAATTCTAAAACTTATATGGAACTGGAAGAGACCCAGAATAGCAAAAGCAGTCCTGGGTAACAGGAGCAAAGCACAAGGCATCACAATCCCAGATTTCAGGTTATATTACAAAGCTACAGTGGTTAAAAGAAAAAACAGCATGGTACTGGCACAAAAACAGATATGTGTATCAAAGCAACAGAACTGAGGACACAGAAACAACCTCAGGTACTTTCAGCCATACGATCTTCAACAAAGGAGCCAAAACACATACACCAGAGGAAAGACCGCCTCTGTCACAAACAGTGCTGGGCAAACTTGTTACCCTCATGTGGAAGAACAAATCTAGATGCACATCTCCTATTTTGTACCAAGACCAAAGCAAAATGGATCAAAGACCTGGATACAGAAACAGAAACACGGAGTCTGCTGGCACATAAACTTGGTAAAAATTCTTGACACAGGTACAGGCAAGAACTTTCTGAACCGAACCTCAATTGCAAAAGAATAACAGTAACAATCAACAAAGGGGATCCTATCAATTTAAAAAGCATCTAAATGCAGAGGAAACAACCAACAGCGTGGAAAGAAACCTACAGAATGGGAGGGTTTTTTTTTTTTTTTTTTGCCAGCTATTCCTCAGACAGAGAACTAATATCTAAAATAAAAAAAAAAAAAACATTAGACCCTCCACATTGAAAGACCCAATTTAAAAAATGGGCAGTTGATCTCCCCAACACATTTCTGGAGGCAAGTATTATACTGGTACCAAAACCAGAGAGAGACCCAACCAAGAAAGAGAGCTACAGGCCAATCTCGCTAATGAACATAGACGCAAAGATACTCAACAAAATACTGGCAAATAGATTACAGCGAATCATAAGGAAAATTATACACCACGACCAGGTAGGCTTCATTCCAGGAATGCAGGGATGGTTCAATATTCGCAAATCAATTAATGTAATACACTATATTAATACAGTCAAAGACAAAAGCCACATGATCATCTCAATAGATGCAGAGAAGGCTTTCGATAAAGTCCAACATACATTCATGTTAAAAACCTTAGAAAAAATAGGAATAGATGGCCTCTACCTCAATCTGATCAAAG
>PVLD010013288.1:0-56647 GCA_004027595.1 Dinomys branickii | reverse complement strand
CGAAACGTGGGACTGCCGGGCGTCTCCGCCGCCAACAAGCCGATCTCTGTCGGGAGTCGCCGGGGGGCTGCGCCGGCTCGGGAGGCGGGAGGGATCGAGGCGTCCGTGCTCTCAGGGCGCTAGGTCCCAGCAAATCTTTCTCTCCACTTCCGGCGGCGTTTGTGGCCCTCCGTGCGGCTCGCCCGACACGCGCGAAACGTGGGATTGCCGGGCGTCTCCGCCGCTAGCAAGCCGACCTCTGTCGGGAGTCGCCGGGGGGCTGCACCGGCCCGGGAGGCGGGAGGGACCGAGGCGGCCGCGCTCCCACTGCGCCTGGACCGAGCCCAGCTTCTTCCCCATTCCAGGAACATTTTGTGGCAAATCTTCTTTCTGCTGGCCTAGTCCTAGTGGCGTTTCTGAGGGGCAGAGGATACTTGTGGGGTAAGGGGTCCAAAATCCATCCAAGGAGTCCTGGTCAGTCTCCCCTGGTGAAGAGCAGGGCTCCCAGCAACTGCAGAAAGCAGTTTGGATCCTGAATGTATTTTAACTTAGACACAACCTTCTCTTGGAGCCCTAAATCTTGGGACCAGGCTTATCGAGACAAACTGTAGGAGACACATGAGCAATCTCCATGTGGGCTTTACTGGCATGGAATCAATTTTCAGAGTTTAGATAAGTTTCAGAGCACTGGCCTATTTCTTTCTCCTATCAGCAGTTGCCCAGTGGCTTTCGGATCATTTACCTGAAGTTAGAAAAATCTAAACCAAGCTGGTGGCAGGTGCAGAGTGACTGCCTGAAGCTAATGGCCCTCATTCTGTGCTTCTACCTGCAGCCTCCTGTAATCTCAGAACCTGGGGCTAAGTCACCCATTATACTGACCAGCACCAACAGAGCACCACTGTAAGAATGTGGACCATGTCTGCTGCCTGCCAGTTGCAAAATCTCCCTGATGAAGACTTCTGTCAAAAGATACTATTGCCGCTGCATTGCTAAAATATTTTCTTACACTCACACTGATAAGCAATAAATCAAGACATACTCAGAGACTCTGAGATGCCTTCACAGATGCTACTCAGAGAAGCATGTAGGTACAGATTGACAAAGCCCCACAAATGACCAAGAAAATATCCCAGGAAGTGAGTGAGGTAACATCTGAGGAACAGCTTCCCTCTGAGAACGTATTGTGTGGTAGGAATTGAATTGTACATTCGATCTTTGCTTGTGAAAGAAGCTTTTTGGGGTATAGAGAGGCCATTTTCTAGTTGTTTATCAAAGATTTTCCAAAGTACATCCAAAGGGCACTGGTCAGCCTCTCCTGGGTAGCTCTCTTAGACAGAAACCACTCTGTGGTCTTTGACACATAAACAATAAGATCTTTCAAAAAACTGGGACTCTCTAACCCAAGAAAACTCTCACTTTAGGGCCTTCCTATTGGCTGGCCTCCCAGGTAAACTAAGCCCTCTAATATCATCCCAGGAACATTTGTATGGGCTGACATTTTGCAGCAGCACAAAATCAGTATTCATGCCTTGTACCACTTCAAATCCCATTAGTCTAGGTGTTGAACAACAATGCACAGAAGACTTTTAAAAAATTAAAAGTTTCCTCTTTGGCTTATGCTTAGTTTGCTAAAGCAATTTTCATTTGAAGATGTTTTTTTCCTTTGAAAGAGCAGACACATGCACGCACGCACAGGCACACACATACAAGCAAAACCCGAAGAGCTGAGTTTACTTGTGTGACATGAATATAGAGTGCAGCCTCCCAAAGGATCTCAGTTGCCTATGAATAAGAAGGTGGGAGGTGTAGGTGGCAGGAAGCGCCAACAGCCTTTTGGGCAACTGAAGCCCATGCATCAGTGGGAGAAATTCCAGGGCAGAGCTCTGTCTGTGTGCTGATGGTAAGTTTAGTTAGTGAGTCTTAATTAATAGCTTAGTAATAGAATCAGGTAGCTGGTTTGGCCAGCCCTGAAGTCACTAGCATTGGGTGAGGTTAAGGCGAGCATAGCGGGAGGAGGGGAGGAGCTGTTTTCTTCTGTTGGGGCCCAGGACCGCCATGCTCAGAAGGTCACAATGCAGACGAGAGGGTCATTCTAGGCCAGAGGTTTGTCCCAGCCTCTGTCCAGAGTGGAGCAAATGTCTTCTGCCAGAAGGACCACCATCCTCCATAATGGGGCAGGTCCCAAGATGCTTCCAGGACCCCTGTCTTTGGAACCTAGAGCAGAGCACTGGAAACACTCCAGTCAGCAGGCTGCAAAGTATGGCACCCTCAGTTTCAGCTTTATTCCTCTACCAGGCTATGTAGCTGTGGACAAGCCTTAGAGCCGGGGAAACAGAACTCGCATGTAGCTTCATGCACCCGAACGTCAGCAGCAGCACATGAGCCGAGTACTGTCTTTGCCTGGCAAGAATATTCAAGAAGACCTCCGGGAATTTTCTCAGCCCCCAACTGGGACTCTGAGCAGCTGGGCTGGGCCTTTGCAAGAATGGGCTCCATGGGTTTACCTGTCACTGATGTCATTGGTTTTCTTTTTCACATTTGAGAGATCTAAAGATGTTTATAGGTCCATGACTGCTTAGCCCCCCCCCCCGCTAACAATTAGTAATTAGTAAGCTGCACTTTAGGTTTTGACCTGGCCCTGAAACACTCTGTTATGTTTTCAAACCCAGACAGGAACAAACAGAGCGGTAGCTCTGGGAATAATAATGCTGAGCAAAGTTTACCCTGGGGCAGGGCCAAGGGCATAGTGGTCACAGGGAAGGAAAATCTTAGAGACAGCCTAGCCTGTCTGTGCCCTGCTTACAACAAGCAGGTATTTCAGTACAGGGTGCTTTGGAAACTACCGCCTGAGCCTTGTGAAAGCAGACCTGGTCAGCCACTTCCACACACTGCAAGTGCAGATGCCCTCCCTGGCCCTTGACTGGACCTCTGGCAGAGCTTTCCTGTTGGCCAGCTTACTTGGCTTCTGGCTTCCTTCCTTCCCTCTCCTCCAGGGACCATCTCTGAAAACTCCCAACTGGGGAAGGCTCGGTGCCTGCCTTAGGGTTGTGTTCCATCATTGCTGGTCTCCTGATAGCCCAGCCATGAGTGATGGATGTGGTGATGGCATACCTCTTCTAGACTCTGAGAATCTGTGATTTTAAAAATATTTCATGAATATATTTTAGAACATTCTAAGGCAGAAAAATATCTTTTTCTCACTGTAAAAAGCCAAAAGTCGCTCTTAAGGAATTGCAGCCATTATAAGTTTACGACCAGATAAAATAAGTTTGCATTTGGATGGATAAAACTTTCCATCCAGTCTCAGAGAAGCCTGAAGTTGCGGTCTGGGGCTCTTCCCAACTGCCAGTGAAGGCTTACCACTAGGTCAGGGCCCATAGAAAGTAGCCAGAGAGTCACCTTGACTCAGTGAGGCTACCTTGGGCAAGCATACACTGTAAGTGCAGAGGGGCTTTCTCTGGGATGGTTCCTAGAGGACACCACCAGTGCCCCTGAGGTCACCAATCCCAGATCACAGGCACTGCACTCAGGTGGGCCCTAACATGATGCTCCCAGGGAGTCGTGGGAGTGGACAGGCTTGGGCAGGCAAGGAGTTGACTCCGTCTGTGATGGCCAGCCTGGGGCTTCCTGTGCCAGTACTTCCCCAAAGCCAACACTTGTCCTGGATCATAGACAGCAAAATATGGGAACATGAAGGGCCTATGATGTTGCCTCTTCTTGGGGAGTGAGATTAACTGCCGTTTTTGTGTTGATTGTACAAACTGGCATGGAGCTGGGGGATCTGGGACAGGCAGCAGGGAGCAAGATCTGGGACAGACCACAGGGAGCAAGCAGGGAGTATAGTGCTGGTGGGGGGCCATGTGGGACCACGTGGGATTGGAGTTTCTCCTGGATCCTTTCCTCTTGGCCATATGGCTCCATTGTTTTATTGTTCCCACGAGATCTGAAAGCAGAGCTGGGCGGCCTGATGTAATACTCAGCCAGTGTCTATGAATGAATGAATGAATGAATAGATGTAAACCATTAATCCTACCAGGTCCCTGAGCTCGTGATTCCCATGCTCTTTGCTGGCTTATGCCTGGTCCTCAAGTAAAACCTTCCATGGTTGCCCATCGCCCCTCAGGTCTCCCCAAGGTGCTTTTACTCCAGGTTCATGAAGAGCACACCATTTGACACTGACTCAGAGTTCCTGTGCTGTAGGAGTACAATACCCAGGCATGAAGGAGTAGAAACCCAGGTGTGTGTGTGGGGGGGGGGTGTTGTTTGGCTGGGAAGAGCTATTTAAGTAGGAAGGACCATCCCAATGGGGAGGCATTCCAGGCTGATCTCAAGCACCAACATGCAGGCTCTGTATCCTACTTCCAGCAGAGCTGCACAGTAGGACTTTCTGTCATGAACCTGAATCAGCCTCCAAGGGTTTCACTTGAGCTGTGGGTGTGCCAAGAGCAATCCCAACACCCCCTGGAATGTCACTTGGAGCTGTGAGGAGCAGCAGAAGAAAGGGAGATACAGTTCAGCTCTGGGTGTGGGACCTGAGTTACCACCTAGTAGCTGGTCGAGCTGGTGTTCTGAGGCTGATGTTCATGAAGTCAGAGCATTCTTAGGTGTGACCCAGCTTTAGCTACAAAGCTAGAACTGATAACACATTTGATGACAGGGAAAATTACATTTCTAAGATACTTTCAGTGCTTCATTTTGATAGGTGTCGTAGAAGTATGCTCACATATCCTGTTTAGTTGTCTTTGTTAGGGCCATTTCCCGGCTCCTGGGAAATTTCTGGAATTGTCCTCTACTCTACCCAATTCCCAAGGGCAGAGTGCAATGGGAAGTCCCTCTCCAGACCACTGCCTACACCAAGAAACATTGAGACCCTTGAGAGGTCTGCAGTTCATGAACAGGAATAGCCCTGTATAGGTCAGCACACTCATATGGCAGCTGAAATGCAAATGCCACCCTCGTAGAAATCTGATTCTCACATCCCAAGTGTGATTGTTGACCACCTGGGGTTCTGGGGACCTTCTGGAAGAGGGCATACATCTGCGTCAGAAGTTGGATGTCACCACAGTCAAGGCCTCCAGCATGATGCTCCTCAAGACCACAAGGATAGAGGAGACACTGGCCCCACTGGTTGACACACTCCTGGCTTAGGCACTGCTGGGCAGGGCCACAGGGAAACGAGTCTTGGGATGACCTTGAACCCTGGTGCTATTTTCTAGGTGGGTGTAGAATTAACTCATCAGTTGGGAGCATATGATGACAGTAGTGTGGTGCAGACAGTGGCACGATTTGTGAACTCACACCTCTGACCCCAGACATCTGATCTCCTGGGTTGAGGGGCCTAGGCTCTGAGGTCTTAGGATGGAAGGCCACAGTGGATCTGCATAGCTTTTCTGCCTCCTCATGGACCTTGGCCCACCCATGCCTGGGTCCCTCTTCACCTTTAAAGCAGAACTTGCCTAACATGGGTCTCTGACAAGACAGGATTCAGCCCTTGGGCACTGTAAGTCTAGTCACTCTCCACAGATGCTGAGGAGGACTAATGGATCAAGCTAGCCTCTCTCCACAGCAGAGGCATTCACAGGAAGTGTGGCATTGCTGTCACCTTGGGAAAGGAAACACTGTCTCTTGGATTCTGGATGTCCTTGCTTTGGGCCCTGTGCTCCCATATTTGCCACTCTGCCTTCACATCTCAAGTCCAGTGGCCACGCTAGGCAAAGTCGATGTGCCCCAGGTGTGTTTATGAACCTGAGACCCTGGAGCGAGGCCTGGGCTCTCATCTGAGAAGACAGCTCCTGCAGTTTCAGCCCCATGGGCTGGCTGTAATTAATCACCAGATGCAAATAGCTCATTTAAAAAAATTAATCATACCAGGATGGTCTGATTCATTATTCAACACTTGAGTGGTGTGCATAGAATTTCTAATGATCTGCTAAATCAAGGCTCATAATGGTCGTTTAGATGAAAAGACCCAGGACCACTGTCCTTAGATAGCACTGCACCCCTGCCTCACACGCAGGGTGTTTGCAGTTTTTTGTCTTGTCTCAACTTGACACAGACTTTGTGAATAGGGAAGTGGAGCAAGTCAGACCTTCTTGACTTGGGGTGGTCAGTCAGTCAGATATATAAGCCCTACTGGGCAGCACGGTGTCTGATCAAGAAGCTTTACACTCTTAGCCTCACCTTCTTGAAAATAAAGTTCTAGCATTCATGCTGGCTGCCACAGAGCCATGGTGTTGTGACTCCACAAATGTGACCCCAACCCATTCCCTGCTCCCAAGCTTGAGGAGCATGGCCTGAGAAGGAACCCCTAAAATCTGTCCCCACATGTCACGGCCAAAGAAGGGAGCCCCGGTGTACCCTCCAGCCCTGGTCCAGGTACCTTGCTGATACAGGTCCTGCCCTGTAACAGTGTGGTTTGGCCTCTCACTGATATTCTATAGAGCAGTAGCTCACATTTCTGCAACTTTCACACATGATTTTGTAGGACAGAGTGGATATATCCATCAACAGGAAACATGTTTAGACACCAGAAAAGCATATTAGGGAGGGAGACTCAGCGCCTTTCCAGGAGAGAAGCTGCCCTCAGGCCCCAGCTCCTGTCCTGCAGCCCTGCTGCAGAGTGAGGGGGAGGTGCTGAGACCAGGTGGGCACAGGAAGCTGCCACTTTTCCATTTTTTCTGGGAAAAGAAGGGCAGATCTCCCTCCTCTCTGTGCCCAGCAGGGACACACCAGGGTCCCCAAGGAACTGGTTGTACTTACAAGGTCACAGGCTGCAGTGAAAAGCAAGCAGGTGGAAAGATTATGAGACATGTCCGTACCTTGCCAAGGTCCCACCCTCTGCTGGGAGCCAGCCGCTTCCTGCCTCAGGCCTCCCCTACCCTCAGGCTGCAGGGTGTAGTTTCCTGCTGGGCACTGATAGGCTGACAATGTCTACCAGGTCCTCTTCAGCTGCAGGCCCCAAGGCTGAGGGGGGACATGTGAGTTACCAGGTAGGAAGGTGCAGGGTGGTGGTGGGCACATCAGCTTTGCCCAGGGTGATGGCACAGTCAAGGTATGCGGGCGGATAAACCCTGACAGTCATGGCCTGTGGTACACAGAGAAATGGATGACAGCCCAGTCTCCAGGGCCACAGAGAAAGCTACCCTTGTCTAATCCAAGGCAGACAAAGTAGATCTGCCCTTCCTTTCACTTGGTCCTTTCCAGGGATGAGACCAAATAGTCTCATTATCCACATTCAATCTGTGACTTATCATTGGACCCCTTGTGAAGGCTGTGGAAGAGAAGGACCTGTGTCTTGGCTCTCTAGTCTCTTTTCCACCAGCTCTTCCAGTCCTCTTCATCTGCTCCTGGAGCCACTCTCGAGGCCCAGGTGAGGGGTTATTTCCATTAATGAGATCAACTGCTTCCTCACCTCTGACATCACAGTTTGCCCTGTGTTCCTTGTGGCCCCTGTACTTTCCACCACTGAGCCCCAGGATAGGACCTGGCTCACATGTTCCTGCTGGGGTAAAGTCGGCTGCAGGAACAGCAGGAAGCTTCATTTGGTGATGCAAAGCAAAAGACAGTGAGGCAAGGTGAGGACATTTCCTGACAAACAGCACGGTGCTTCTGCAACTGAAACAGGCCCTTGTGATACTCCAGGTTTGTCGCTATGAACAGGGCTGGGGATATAGCTCAGCGGCACAGTGGCACAGCACCTGCCTAGAAAGTGCAAGGTTGTGAGTTTGATTCCTGGTACCAAAAAAACCCCAAAAAGTAAGTTATTTTTTTTGTTATGGACAGTGATGCAGCAGGATGTGGCTCCTGCGCCTAGGTTCCACCAGGAGGGGTGGAGGCAGCTGTGTCTAAGGGATGGGGCCTCTGCTGCTGCTGAGGGGGAGGACAGGAGCTAAAGGTAAGTGGTGAGCAGGTGGGATACAGGGACCCCAGACTTTCCTGGCAAAGGCCCCACCCCTGGACGCGACGCCCCGGCACCGCTCCACCCTCCTGTGCTGTGAGTCCCACGTGCTCGTCCTCACAGCATATCGCGCTCCCTTTTGTTCACTATGGCAGCAGCTTTTAAAACTGACCGCAGTCACTCCTTCTGCCCAGGCTTCCCTGCTGGGAAGGGGGAACTGTAGGCAAGCACAGGATGCCCTGGTACCCAGCAGGCAGAAGTGCTGCTCCATGAGTGACAGAAGAGCCAACAGAATCAGTGCCATGGAAATAGCTGCTTCAACTCCATGAGTTCAGAGAAATCCGTGTGGGAGGCATCTGACTCCCAAGCCACCTCCGGCCTCCCTTCTCAAGGCTTCCAGCCACATACCTTCTGGGGGCCACTCACCTTGCTGTTTCATCTCACATCCTGGCCTTAAGGGAAGCTCTGAAGGGAGCTGTCCTGATTAGGTTCTCTCAGGAAGGCACCTGGTATTCTTTACACCTGTGTGCTGTGGGCAGTTTAGGGCAAAGTGTGGGAAGCTGTCCCCCACGCCTGGCGAGGGGACTCACTTTATGTTAGCACTCTCACCTGCCTGTCTGTGAAGCTTGACACCACACAGGCAGAGCATGACGGGTCCAGCCAGGGCCTCAGTTGCTTTCCACCACCTTTATAAGAACACATTTGCTTCTACACAGACTTGGGTACCTTAGGAGCCTCATTCCAGCACCAGCAGCCAAGTGTGGTTGAAGGTCCAGGAACCAACTGCCCAAGTGGACATCTATAAGGCCACACAGGTCCCTCCCCGACAGCCTGCCTCCATGACGGTGCCTTTGGTGTAAGTGGAGACTCCTCTGTGTTTGTCAGGGGTCCAGCCCCAGGATCTACAATATACCTGGTGGTAGACACATGTGAGGCCGTCTGCAAATGCCCTAGGAAGACTGTTTAGGACGTAGAAACCAACGGGTGTGAGGCTGGAGTGCATGGTGGGGAAGTATTAGCTTGGGGCCCGAGCTGAATACTCCCTTCTTCCCCACCCCCAGGCCTGGGTAGTGGCGCAGGAGTCAACCCACCGAGCAGAAAGAAATTTTCAGACCATGAACGTTTCACAATGCCTGGGGCTGGCCTGATGCCATCTCTTTGCCTCAATTTAAATAGCTCCAACTTATTAAAACAATATTGAAAAAGGGAAATGTCCATTTAAAACCAAGCATTGCACTCTGACTATGAATAAAAACTGCAAGAAGGAAACGAAGTAGTGTTTTAAATGAGTTTCTCAGGTCTGACAGAACAGACGACCACAAACCAGCAAGCTTGAAAACCACAGAAAGCAATTCTTTCACAGCCTGGAGGCTGCAAGTCCTGAAGCAAGGCATGGGCAGGGCAGGGCTCCCTCCAGGGACTCTGCAGGAGATACCATCCTGTGTCTTCCAGCTTCTGATGGCTGTTCATGCTTCCTGATATTTTGTGGCTATCCCTCTGTGGTCCCTCCCTCCACAATCGTGTGATCATCCTAGCTCAAATATCCCTCTCCTTTTCCTAGTGAGGACACTTTGGACAACCCAAGATGATCTCATCTCAGACCTCTCAGTTAAATCTGTTAAGGCCCTTTTGCTAGGTAAGGCTGCACTCTCAAGTTTGGGGATAAGACAGGGATGCATCTGCTATGGTTTGTATCTGGGTGTTCCCCCAAAGACACATGCAGTCATGAAGCAGGCTTCTAGGTTTTTGATTGATCCATAGTCCAGTGCTGGGATTATGGGTGTGAGTGCTACACCTGCCCCTGGGGTGAGTATTTTGCATACAATGTAAGACGGGGTGGGGGGGTGGGGGCTGTTTGCCGCACTGCTTCCCTCTTTTGCTCTTGTGGCTTTTGCTATCTTCTGCCACCATGAACAATTGCCCTGTGCCATGTGCCACTCTGCCTTGGAGCCAGCCAAGTATGGACTGAAACCTCCACAAACTGGGAGCCAGATAAACCTTTCCTTCCTTAATTCTGGGTGTCAGGTATTTTGTCTCAGCGATGAGAGAAAAGTAACTAAAACATCTTTATGGGGTTGCTGTTCAACTCATGACACCCCTCTGTCCTGGGGACCCAATTTCTGGATACAGGAGGAAACTGGGTGAAGCCATTGGAGTGTGTGATTCGCAGCAGAGCTACAGCCAGGGTGCACAAAGGGATGACACCTTTGTGCAGATTTCATGCTCTGGGACTCCAGAGGAAGGAGAATTGAGGGGTGGACAGACCCATCTCTGGAAATTTCAATGCATGCGGCCAGTTGCTGGGAGCTGATTAGACACCCTGGATACCTGAAGGGGGAATAGTGGAGAATAAAGGAAGACAAAGACAATATTTAAGGTATGAAGGGACCGCTGTGCCTCCAGTGCACAGGCACACCAATCTCTGTGGTGGATCCACTTTTATTTGCAAGCAAGAAACACAGGGGAAGGGGTAGTGTACTTTGCGTGAAACAGCAATTACAGTAAATTGGAGAACAAAGAAATGGATAACAAGTCCTTCTTCATATCAATTTGCCTGCATTCTTTAGATTGTCCTCAGCAGATGTTACCTTTCCTTAGGAATGCAGCTCTTTCTAGCCTTCTCTGCACAGCCAGGAAGCAGGGGCCTTCTGCATACTTCTCTCTGTTCCTAAAGCAAGTCATAATGGCCTTGAGACCATGGGACCCCACTCATGTAGCTGGTCCTCAGCATAGTAAAATATGATTTTATATCCTCTGGTCCCCAGGAGGCAATGTACTCCAAGAGGCAGTGGTCAAGCCACATTCAGGGTCTTAGCCATGTGACTCATAGCAGCTGAGGTCAGGAAAGGAAGGATGCTTTGTTCTGTGAGGTGCTTCATTTCTCCTACATCTTGTTGCACATGTGCTTCCTTTAAGGTTATATGCTATAGTTAACAGGAATGCTGCAAATTAATTAAAATTTATGCTTCATAGGAAATATCAGCTCGATCATGCTCTTGGGAAGCAGCTGGTATTTCAGGGAAGACTGGGGTGGGAGTTGCCAACCATGCTCTGCATGCAACTCCATCCTGGGAATGAGCAGATGGAAGGGACTCATGTCCACACCCTCCAAGTCTTGGCAAGCCCTGGCCAGGCAGGTGTACATAGCTGGGGCATCACTGCATTCCTGGAAGGGAAGAGTCTGGCATATTCTGTACACAGACTCCAGGGAAATTTACCCCAACTTTATTTAAAGACTTACGAAGGCCTGCCCTCACTGTGGGTCTCCTGGCTAGGCTATCTGTGGGGAGAGCCAGGGTAAATGGCTTTTCCCCTTGCTGCTGCTTCCCCAGAACCAGCTACATTGCCTGGCATACAGAGTACCCCAAGTCCAATGGCCAAATGGTAAAAACGCACCCCTCATACACCTATGAGAACTTCAGTGAGATGGCAGAGCACTGGACAGCCCCTAATTAACATCCACTTGTCACAGGGCAGTCACTTTTCTTCACCCCCAAAGAAAGGATAGACTTCTGACAAGATATTTAAAACTGCCTTCTAATTTTCCCCATAATGGCTTTTGTAGAGACGGTTCCTCCATAGAAGAGATTTAACCTACATGTTAATTTAAAAACCTTGTGTAAGACGCTCATGGAAATAATCGATTCCAAGTGAGAGTGAGGACTCAACGTGGGGTTCTAGACAGATTCCTGAGGCCACGCTGCCCCCATAATGAGCACCCACAGTGCTCACTTGGTAGGCTGCTCCCTGGTTCCTGCTTCTTTTGAGCATGGCTGAGCATCTTCAGGAGGCCTGGGTTTTGGCAATTGCCCCAGTGTCTGTGGGGAGATACACACCCTTTCATCACCGTGACCACCCAGGAAATAGACTGATGTGTCTGAAACACCAGGGAGGCTGCCTGTTACCTGGATGGTTCAGTGTTTCCAGCATAATTGACTTGGTCACATCTTTACTGTCTATTTGGAATTTAATTTAGAACTGAAGACTTCAGTTGTTTTCTTAGGAAAAGAAAATATTTCCTCATTAAAGTTACTTCAGTTTTTCTACATCCTTTTGCCAATTTTGGAGTAGGAAGCACAGATTGAATTCTAAAATGTAACATTGTCTTTTATACTGAATGTCATTTAAAATGTTATATATTGGCAAAAGTGAAAAGTTTTCTTAAAAGGTTTTCTAAAAAGATTCTGAAATATACTTACTTGAGACTAAGTTAATTAAAAATTCATTAGCTTTCATCTGAAATGCTTGTACTTTAAAGATCCTGTTGATTGGGTGATGGATTCTCCATCCTCATCTAAATATGTTTTAAACATTAATATATTGAAAACAATATTCTGTATGCACCAAAATGATGTCTGTTCTTTAAAAGATTTGCAGCCTAAATGATTTTTAAAACATTCTTGTCTATTCCATGGTTGGCTGAATTAACATGTTCATTTCAGTGAACATTGATTGGCAGCCACAGGCGACCCATGAGCATCTGACAGCTGTTTATGGTCTGTGAATCTATTTTACAAACATTATCATCTCATTTAAGCTAAAAACCACCCATGGGAAGGTGGCCGGGCAGGCATTACACTATCCCCCACTGAGGAGGAGAAAACAGAGGCACAGCTCTGTCTGTGGCTTTCCTGCCTGATTTCTCCACGTTCCTTCGGGTTCGCCTTCACCAAATGGCCTTTTCTTGGTTGTTCAGTTCCATTGTTTCGTGTGGTTTCTTCAAGCTGCTGGTCGTATCTTGGACTTTATTTTTGGAGCTCCCTTGAGCTGCTCTCCTTTCTTAGTTTCCTCCCATTTCCACCAAATCATTGTTTTGCATCCTGGAGAGGCCTACGGAGAGGATCCCCACATGTTCCTCACCCAGTTTCCACAGGTTGCTCCTGGAGCCTTGCTAGATTTCAACGGCTCAGGCTCTCTGCAGTATCGCATCTCCTAAGTAGCCATTTCTGCTGGGCTGGCGCAGGCCCAGAAACACCATTTAGCTGGGCGCCCTCATGGCCTGACAGCCTCTCCTGGCTAGCAGGTTTGTCCTACCTGTCCTTGCACAGTCCTGAGGACAATGTGGATTACTGAGGGAGGTCCCACTTCTACCAGGGCATGTCCAAGATTCCTACATTCTGACCAAAGGGGTGGTGTCCAGGCCATTTGCACACTGCAGCTGGGTGTGGAAGTGGCAGCTCAGTGGCCCTAGGATGTGGGTCTTAACCTGTCATATTAGACATGAGTACGTTGTGCTTGCTGGTCAGTGTGCTGGTAGCCTCCTAGGCCTAATAAGGACCATTTTGCCCATGTCTTATAGTTCTTAATGAGATTCAGGTGAAAGAGTAGCTGTGGATGTGGATGACGTGTACTTGTTCTTACCTGGAAGACACAGAAGTGAACATCTTCATTCAATGTCCCCCCAAAATGTCCCACCAACCATAGCAGTCAGGGACCTAAATGTGGGGTGATTTGGCATTGAGTGATAATTAGGTACTCAGTCTAACACTACACAGAGGAGGAGAGAGATATAAACAGCAAGAGATAAAAGTTTAACGCGGGCACAGAGGGAGTCAGCACCCAGACAGCTGTGCTGGCTCTCTGAAGACAAAGGACAGGGTTGGAGCTTCTGTGCATTCCGAGGGGAGGGGGCACAGGGTAGCTGACATGGGCTGCCCAGCATAACTTGCTGAAGGGGGATTGGATCATTGTTGGCCTGTGTGGGCTTTAGCAAAGGCAGCTGGGAAGAAGAAACTCCAGGGGTCTCTTGGAAGAAAGAGCTAGGCACCATTATAACTTAGCATTGGACTGTTGCCATGACTGGGCGTGTCTTGGGCAGGAAACCTATCAGGCATCCGTTGAACTGGGGCCCCTGAGACCACAAGAGAAAAGCCTGCAGCTTGCAAGAAAATGTCTTTGGGGTGAAGGATGTGAGTTTTTTGAATGTCATGACTGCTGTAAGTAGAGATTGCCATGGGAATGGGGTACCCTTTCCCAAATGTGTGCTCTGGGTGAAGACCAAGCTCTAGACACTGCTGCTTATAAATCAACAGAAGTGGTGTGTGTGTGTGTGTGTTTGCATGTGCATAAGCACGTGCTTTCCTTCAAGCCTTGGCTGCAACCTTTCTTCACACGAGCTGTGCAGAACTCTGTGGGCGCTGCTTGTTGCTTCCCCAGCTTGGTGGAGAATTCCCCTTGGAAAGCGTTTCTTTTTAAATTGAGGAGCAGTTGGTTTTCATTCCTGCCCCTGCAGCCCCCTAGTGTGGGCTGGGAGGGGGAGACTGCGCAGGTCCATGTTGGATACCCACCTACCCACCTCGAGGATGTTCCTGATGCTCCTCCACAGCTGTGGTTTTAAGCAGGTCCTGGGGTTCTCGTTGTGCTACCCACACACTGGAGTCTGGCCTGCAGCCTTCAGCCACAGCATGGAAGTAAGGTTAGCACAGGAGCTGCACAGGGCCATGACTGAGTGCCTGGGGTCTGCCTGGATCCCACATGGTGTAGAAGGCGGTTGCTCACCTGGGGGAGGAGAGAGGCAGCACAACTCTGGGCTGGCTGTGCATGGGAGGAGCAGTGACCAGTGCCGTCAGATCTCTACCAATGTATATATTTGCCTCTTAGAGAAGTACATACCCATTTCTCCTGCCGTCTGAGGCCCTGGTCGTGCTCGGGCTCACAGTGGATGCATGGTGTCTCCTCCTGGTCACTCCCTCTCCTCCTACAGGAGTGGCTGTGAGGTTGGAACTGTCTTCCCTTCCTTCCCAACCTTTCCATGAGGAGACTAGAGGAGGGAGCGGGGTAAGGCCAAGGCCCATCTCACAAAGGGGCGTCCTTGTCTGGTTATAGAGAAGTGGCCCCAGAGAGGCCACCTCATGCCCTCACTTGTTATACCAACCCCTCGTTTGCTGCATGATGCTGTGACCTTGGACCAGCGTGAGCTCTAGGAATGCTAGGCTATTTTAAAAGAGGTTGCTGTCTCCTGGGCAGGACTCTGGGACTGGTGAATCACATGTCTTTTGTCTTGCACTGGTGCCCAATAATGCTCCTGATTTGCTCCTATCTCCTGCCGTCTAAGTTGTTTTCCCATTTGGCTATTCCATCTCTCCATCAGTTCTACACCTGAGCAGATCTCTAGTTCTAGGATGGAGCCTACCCATGCCTCACAAAGGCTGGACACTGGCTCCCCAAATCAGCTAGGTATGACAGTCCCTCCCTCAGGCCTCCAGAGCTAGTTGCTCCATTGATTTGACCAGCATTTGTTGAATCTCCACTTGGTAGGCAAAGTTGGATATTGCGACTAGTTCTTGCCTGCATGGGGTTTCTCCTACAGAGGGGAAACCCAATGCACAGAAAGCAGGAGAGCCTCTCTCAGACCCTCTTAACCCATGTTCTGCGTTAAGGAGGGACCATCCCTACCCTCACACTGATATAGGAGAAATACAACTCCCAACCTGATAAATGTGTCCCCTGAAATCAAAGAATGAATTCCAAAGGACTAAGGAGATTAAGAGTAGGAAAGTTTTATTGAGAAATACGCTCCTGAGAGATAGGAGGGGTTCCAAAAGTGGGTTGCCACTATGGCCCTTTGTCAGAGGTAATTTATACAGCAAAGTCACAATGTGGGTCAAACTATAGTTAACCTATAGAAGTACAAATATAGCTTCTTAGCTAATATTGATCCAATAGGGAAGTGAGCCAGGTAGCAAGAGTACATGGAAAGAACAAAGGTATTTTTGGGAAGTGTCTGAATGTTCTAAACATTCACCTGGATGATTGAGTCTAGATGTTCTGGTCTGACTGATGTCTATCTGGTCTGACTGATGCCTATCTGGAAGTTCTTGGACCAGGAGATAGCAGTCACAGTACAGTATCAAGTTACTGTTTATCCCTCAGGGAGGCATGTAGGCCAGGTCATTACATCTTTATCTTGAGACCCTGGCTTTCAACAGATGCGCCTCCAGCCACAGCTGTGATGTGTTCTCATCTTTTGCATTGACTCTCTTAAGGGCCTGTCCCTGTCTGACTGCTTATTCATTTCTCTCTAACTCAGCTGCCTATAAAAACCTCAGGGGTGAGAAGCTGCCACCTAGGGCAGGGAAGGATTGGGCTTGCTCCCACAGCAAAGCAAGGAAAACATGGCCCACAGAGATGAAAATGAATAGTGTTTCCAGGCAGGCAGAACCTTGGAGGCCAGCAAGGAGCTAGATCTGACCCTAGGGCCAGCTGATGAGGTGATTCATCAGGTAAAGTCATGAATGGCCCAAGTTACTTTAGGTACAGACACTGCACAGCTGGTTGTAACCACCCCCCCCCATGGCAGTGGGACTGGAGGGGAAAAAGGTGACTCAGGTGGCTGAGGCAGGGCAAGTGTGCTGTAGTGGTGGCCAAGGTCTCAGGTCTCTTATCACAGGAAATGGGGGAGTCACTAGGGGGCTCGGCTGCCTGGTCCACTGGGTCCAGGCTGGTGCCTCAGGGAGGAGATGGGGCATTGCCTTCCTCTGTCCTAACTCCATGTTATGTCCCAGCTGGCAATGCATGCCTCCTGGAGGAATTAACTCATGGCAGAGGAGAGCCTTCTGCAGTTGTCAGGGCAAGCCCTTCAGTCCCAGTGAGCATAAGCTTAGGAGAAAAATCACCCTAATTCTCACTGTTCACTATCTGCACTGGAAGACAATATGGTGCCAAGCAGTTGGAGAAAGTTAATAGAAAATTTAAACTAATAAAAGAGCAGTGAATACCTGGCCTGTGTCCTTAGTGAAGGAAAACTGGGCTTCAAGGCCTGGTGTCACTTAACAAGCAGATCCAAGGCAAGGCCATTGTTCCCTCATACTCAGTTTTGAGGTAGGTCAGAGACAGAGTACAGCACCAGGCATCTGGTTTGCCAACACAGCCTGTTCTTTTATCCAAGTGTCAATTATAAATGCCACCTGGGCCTCCAGATGATAAGGCACAGTGGTGTCCTCTCCCCACAGCAGTCTCACAAAGCAACTGTTTCTCTGGCACGCTTGTGATGAGATCAGACCTCAAAATCCCCCCTGGAGCATGATGGGCCTGCAGATGGGCCTCAAAGACAGCCTCCGTGGCCATGTCCTGGGTTAGCGCTGAGTGTACTCAGAGGTGTTCTCTGCAGTTTTGCAATGCACTGCCTTCAGTGTCAGAACTGGTAAGCTTTTGATATGTGCTTGAAAATAAAACTGGGTGGTCATTGTGCAGTCCAATCCACCCCGTGGTTGCATCCTCCTTCTTTGATCATCTTCCACTGACAGGCACCCTTGGCTTTCATTGAAGTATGGGAATTTTTAACAAACCTTTTGTTGTTAAAGAATGAGAAAGACATTTGCTGGCATCTACTTCCAGTGCTCCTGGAGCCACTGATCTGAGCATTCTGCTGTTCTCAGCACCAGCTCAGACCATGTACTCTTAAAGTTTTATTTTTAACTGAAACATCCAATCTTAGTGGTTGGGAGCCAGGACCAGAAGGCATGGTTCGTCTAGAGGAAGACATTTTTGTGTTTAAATGAGAGAAGACATTTTACAGCCTGGCTTTCAATGGCTTCTCAGGCATGCTTCTGAACCTGCCTACTGCTGAATGCATTTCTGGAAGAAACTGAGACTGTCTATCCAAAGCCCTTTGACAGTTTAGTGGCCCAGGTATAAGACATTGGGCCCAGATCAAAGTGGGCTTCTTGTTTATGGGGCTAAGCAGAGGCCTTCAAAGGACACTTCAAGGTGAACTGGATGTCTCAGAATGTGGGGTGCCACTGAGGCCCTGTTGTAGTCAGGGTTTGCAAGGGAAACAATACAGGACACATAATTTATAGAATTATTTTATAATAGCCACCCAAAGAGTCATATGGAAAGAAAGTGCAGGAAATTTGCTCACACACTAAAGACCAAAAGAATCCAGTTGAGGGCCTGGATCACTCAGCAATGTCCTTCATGAGTCCAGCTGAAGACCTAGACCCCATAATAATGCCCTGCAAGTGTCCAGCTGGAGGCCAAGAGCCCACAACAATGTTTCATGCAGGCCTGTTTCACGGTTCTGTGCAGGGAAGGCCCAAAGGTCAGTGGTGGAAGCTAGAAAGTCTGTGCCAGTGAGATGAAGGATCTGTGCCAGCAGGCTCGGTGATTAGCACTGCAGCCAGGAAGCAATGCTCAAAATAAGAACCAAAGCTCCCCTAAAGTGAACCGTAGCCATTCTCAGTGACAGTAAGGTTCCTGAGTTCCTTTGATGTTGAGAACAGCTGAGATCGCATCAGAAAAGCCAGCATGACAAGCTTCTCCAGGAGAACCAACAGCCCCAGAGAGCCAACAGCCCCTAACAGCAACTCTTCTTTTCCAGTTCTCTTTTTCCTGCTGTTGGCAACAATCCTCAGGTGGGCCCTCCATATCTAGCACTATGCTGATTCATTTCAGCTGAGTATTACAAATTGTCAATCCATCACAGGCCCTGAGGTGCAAATCTCTGTGGATGTCTCCAACGTTACCTGAAAACTCCCAGCCCATGATCCACGCTGCATCTCCTTATGGCTGGCCCAGCCTCCCACCCTCCTGTCTTCTCAAGTCCAGCTGAAAGAAGGCAGGCCTTCCCTAGGCATTTTCCTTGTGCATTGTCAGGTTACAACATTCTCCGTGCTGGCAAAGAATATGTCAAGTCTGGTTCTGCTTAACAGCCCTCTGCACCAGACCCAAACAGGTTTGATGTCCTTGATTTCTACGGTGTGGGTCCCAATAGCACTTTCTGCCACCTGGGCAGGTGGCCCAGGCCACGTGGCACTCTGGACTCATCTGGGTTCAACCTCATCAAAAAATCTTCATAGCAGGAGAAAATGGCAAATTTGGTCATGGGTTCATATGGAATTTCTAATATTTTATTTAGGATGCTTAATTATTCACTAAGGCCCTGAGCTGCCTGGGCAGCTAGAAGTCCTCCTATGTCTACTCAGCTATCCACAGGGCATAGAGTGTGTGTGGGGTATCTGCCTAAGGCTAGAGGTAGCCTGGGCTTTGTCTCTGCCCACTGATAGAGGCCCCTGAGTCAACCTTTGGGACAAGAAAAGGGAATGAGAAAGCTCATCTGTCAGCTGCTTATTCAGGAACATAATTTTTCTGCACTGCTGATAGCATACATGAACCATTTCACAGGCTTGCTTTTCAAAGTTGGTTATTTTCAGTACATTTGGGAGAGGTAGTTTCAATGTCCCGCCTACCAAAGTCTCATTTATTCACACAGGGTTTTAGAAAATTATTATATCATTGGTGTGCTATGGTTGGTATTTGATTAGGAAGTGGGGTCTGATCCAAAGAAGGATCACTGTCTCCCTCCCCAGTTCCCTCCTTTACTCTCCGCTTCTTGGCTGCCATGAGGTGAGCAGCTTTTGTCTGCCCAGGTCTTTCCACCGTGCGGCTAACTACGCCAAGACTGAAACTTCTGAAACATCACCCAAATTAAACCTCTCCTCCTTTAACTTTCAGTGTCAAGTATTTTGTCCCTGTGATAAGGAAAGTGCCTAAGACAAATTCTGGTAGTAGAGAAGTGTAGTCTTTGCTGTGACTGCACTTGTCTATTTTGGAAATACTTTTGGAAGTGGTTTGTGGGAGGAGTTTGGAAAATTTTTGAGACGCTGGCTGGAGAAACAGCCTTAGAAGGCTACAAGCCAAGTTTGGTGGGAGATTCTTGCTGAAGCTTAGAAGACTAGAATGCTGTTTAAAAATTGTATGGAAAAGTCCAGGCTCAGGAGGTTTCCATTTAGAACAAGGAGTCCACTGACAGCTGCACTCTGGGCCATGTATGTTATGCTCTGGCAGAAAATTTACTGTTTTTCTCATGTTCTGAAACTTTGTAAGAGACTGGAAGTCCAACATTCAGACAATATTATAGCTACTGTTGGCGGCTTTTAGCTGTCTCTACATTGAGAAGCAAGAGCAAATAGCACAGGTGAATGACTTTTTGTTCATTTGTTTGTTTTCTGAGACAGAGTCTCACTAGGTACTTCAGCTGAACTTGAATTCACTATGTAGCCCAGGCTGGCGTCAAACTGTGGCAATCCTTCCTCAGCCCCATGGAGTGCTTGGATTACAGATGTGTCCTACCACGCCCAACCCAGATGAATGATTTGAAAGCTTTTGAGTTTTACCAGAAAGGAAGCTCCTGTAAAATTAGAATCTACAAAACTAGACGAAAGCCTGTTGGAAAAATTAGCGTTAAAAAGCCAAGTACTTTACATCAGGACAATAGGAAAAAAGGCTTGAGGGCATGCAAGGAATTAGGAATAAATTGCCCTCCACAGGCTCTAGAATGCAAAAGTGAAAGACTTTGCCTGGAGAAGACAGCCTAGAGCATCCTGCTCAAAAAGGACTGACAAGAGACTGGTTCCCAGGGCTTTGTTTCACAAAACTCAGCCATCGAGACCCTCAGAGAGCTCTGCAGCTGACTCAAGAAGGCTTAGTTACTGACCAAGATGTTGGCAGATCTTGGCATCATTTACGTGGTGCTGGTTTTACAGACATTCAGAATGTAAGAATGGTCAGGTCTCAGAGAGTCCTATCCAGAACTCAGAAGGCCTGGGAATCCAGGAAGTGGGCCCCCAAGAGGGCAGAGCATGGAGCTGTGAGAGTGAAGTAAAAAGTGCAGTGGAGACCTCAGGAAATTGGAAGAGTAGGAATGTGGACCATCTGCTGAAGACAGCCACAAGCAGTGAGTTGAGCCAGCCCAAGAGAGAGGTCATTAAGATTGCAATCAGCAGTGCCATAGGGGTAGTATTGCCCAAGCCCTTTGGAGTTCACTTCTCACAACATAGAACTACAGGATTTAATGTTTGCCTTGATAGGTTCAGTCTTCCTCTGGAAGGTGATTGGGTTACAGGAGTAGTATTGTTGGCTTGCTGTTGGAAGGCGGGGTCTAGTCAGAGGTGATATGTTATTGGGAGCATGTCCTAGAAGAACTTATCTCCCTACCTTCTCATTTCTCTGTTTCCTGGCTGCCGCCCTACTTTGGAGCCAGCCAACCATGCAAGGACAGACACTTCGGAAACACGAGCCAAAATAAACCTCTTTTCCCTAAAGTATGGGAGTTAGGTATTTTGTTTCAGTAATGAGTAAAGTGATTAAGACAGGTTTTAACATGGTGCTTCAGGCTTTTTCCTTTATTCAGGTATCTGCATATCTGTGGGCCCCACCTGGTGCTATCTACAGGAGCACCTGCAGCAATGGATGTATTGCTGGCCCCATAGCCACACAATAGATGACCAGGCTCTAGGAAATGTAATCTGGGTGGCTGCAGGGCAACATGGGATTCTTCTTCCTACAGTTTCTCCACCCATCCTGTCTGTCCTGCACGAAGAGCTAAACTGACACTCACTGGTTCTCAGGTCTCAAGACTGAGGCACTCTGGAAAGAAGTTAATAGAAAGAAAATGAGGATTTGGTATAATTTCCTTCGGTAAGTTGAAACAGTAAGGTAGAATTCACTTCATTTTAGAAGGACTGAAATCTGCAGCCCCGAATCCCACAACCAGGAGTGCACTTAGTAAGTAACAGACACAAACTCAACTTCTTGTAAACTCCTGGCTTCTTAGGGATGTTCCACTACCGTTCAGCCCTTCTTGTGCCTTGGTCAACATCTTAACACTCTAAGGTATCCTGGACCTCATCTTTTGGATAGGACCCCAGGATCTGCCTCCATGGAGGATATGATCAGCTCCATCTACTCTTACATCTATAGGTACCTGTAACAGCACACAGCTGAGATCAGCCTCCCACCATGGCAGGCCAGTTGGGAGTGTGTGGCCCAAGTTTGGAATGACATACTTAGCACTAACAGGAGAAACCCTGCAGGTGATCATGCTTCTTGCCAGGAAAATGACATGTCTACAGATAACCACTGAGCTCCCAAATCATTTATACAACACTCCACAAATAGGGCCAGAAGCTAGGGTTTGGGAAATGTTACAGCATGTGTCTAGATGGGCCCACAAAACCTTATGTTTATAAAAGGAATTTTTCAGAGGTAGGTGGGTTTAGGGTGTGTTAATGTGGGTTAAGTGTGTGATGCTGAGATTAAGGATGTATGATAACTGAATTGGCTGAGCTTTGCTCTGAGTGTGGATAATGGAAGCTCCACCTTGGGTGTGGGTGGTACCAATCAGTAGGCTTATAGCCTGGATGGAATATAAAAGGACAGAAAGAAGGCAGGATGCTGCTGCTAGCTGCTGCCACCTTCTGCCTCATATTCTGTGAACAATTTCTTTATGATTCTGCTCTGCCATGCCTTGGAGCCAGCCAACTGTGGACTGAAATCTACAAATTATGAGCCAGAAACACCCTTTCCTCCTTTAACTTTGTGTGTTGGGTATTTCATTTCAGCAATGAGAAAAGTAACTAAGATAGGCAAGACCCCATGGATGCTCTAAGCAGCTCTGATCCATCCTAAATAAATGAGTTATTACAAAGGGTCTCATACTCCAAAGAGCTTTCCACCTGAGCATGACCACTCTGCTACTGACTCTCCTTGTTCTCACCATAGCGGCCTACCTGTCCCAAAGGAATAGCACCAAGAAAATCTCCATCAACTTACCCACCTACACATCCATCCATTCATCCCTCCATCTCCATCCACTTACCTATCCATCCTATCTCTCATCCAAAATCTCTCTGTCCACCCATTCTTCATGCATGCATCCATCCACCCATCTATCATCCCATCAACTTCCATCATCCCATCAACTCATCCATCCATCTACCCTTCCTTTCTTCTTTCTATTCCTCCCTCCATCAGTTCATCACTTTTCCTCCCTCTATCCATCCATCAATCTGCCCATGCACTCATCCATTCACTCACTATCCATCCTGCTGTTCATTCAGTAGACAAATAACACCTTTCAAATGCCAGGCACAATGAGGCTGAGAGATAAAGCAGGAGTAATTCCTCTAGAAACATAAGGATGAAGCACAGACAACCAACTGCTCAAATACTAAGATAAAAAATGCAGAAGGCAGAAGGGAGAAGGCACTGCAAATGAACAGTCCTTGTGTCTAGGGCAGAATGAAGGAGAATAAAGGTGGTTCCTGGGAGATCACACTTCGGCTAGATATCACAGCAACAGAACACTTAGCAGGCTGGTACTGTGATCTGTGCTTATCCTGACCAGTGGCCAATTAATATTTTGGACCAGGAGTTACACTCAGGACCTCGCACTTGCCAGGCAGGCTCTGTGCCACTCAGCTATACCCCCAGCCCTAGTAGCTAATTAATAATAAAAGCAATAAAATCCTTTAATAAAACAATAAGAATAAAATAAAAAAGCAAGAATAAAATGAAACAAACAAAAACTGTGTAATTTGCCTTTCAAACAACACATTTGATGTGACCCTCAAAGAATTCTAGGTCTGCCTACCTTTCACATAAGCAGAGTTTGAACCATCCATGAATCCTTGTCTAACCTTGTCCCCATTGGCCAGAGCCCCAAGGTATGCTGAACAGTGAACTGTGGCCCAAGTCTTGGGCAGAGTTGAACCTATAAGCCAAAGTATTCTGTCTCCCAGCCATCGCATCTTAGTCCTGGGTTTGGAGTAGACCCAGTTCTTCCTAAGAATGGAGAAGATACGGGAGTGCACAGCATTGCCCATATTTCATGTTTGTATTACTGCCACAGGATCTAAGGCCCTGGAATTAGAAGAAGCAACTGTCCATCCTGGTTGTAGTGTCATGTCAGCAGATCAGAGGGGAGGTACAGTGCATGGTCCCTGGCCTCAGCATTTGCGCCTCTATGGCATGGGCATCACTACCCCAGTAACCCCACAAGATCAGGGAATGGCTGAAGCTAGGTCAGAGCACCAGCTCTGATAGCCAAGATCCCTGCACTCAGCAGCCCATAATACAATCATACCAGAGAATTTAAGACCAGCTGGCTTTGGTAATGTATGCCTATTAGTTACAGCAGTCAGGTTGTTACTCTGGCTTGGTCTTGATGTCTTCACATAAGTATTGACTGACTTCTATTTTGTTCAAGAAATGTGGCAGATTGGCCCTGCCAGGCTTACCTTACAAGTGTGGGTGATGGTCTTCAAAACCTTGGACAGAATGAACCATGGACAAAATCAGTCAATGGCAGTGACTTTGATGCCTGCCAATAAAGTGTGAACCAGCCATCTGGGCAACAGCATCTGTCCTTCTCCTCTGAGGTCCACAGACCTCAGAGTCAAACACTATTTATGAAGGTACCTACCCCAGACACAACCACAAAGAATCAGGATGCTGTATGCAGGTGAACCATTTTGGCTCTGTGGAGACAAACTTCAGGCACAAAACCTCTACCTGGTCTTGAGGCCAAAGGGTTTCCAGGAATTTCCTGAAAGCAGCTACCAAAATTCAGTAAATCCTTTCCACATAAATTGTGGGTGACTTGAGAGGCCAGTCTTCTGACAGAACCTGATTTTCTGATCAGCTGCCAGCAGAATGAGGAAGGAGGAGAGAAGACAGCCCTCCCCATGCCAGAGCGGCCGTGGTTAATGCATCATTCAGCTGAAATCATTTGCTAAGTTTACAGTTCAGATATTTTTAGCCACCAGAAACCCAAGGTCATCCAAGCGACAATTGAATTTCTGGATTTGTAGATAGTGATTCAAAAATTAATTCTCTAGGTGTCAGCTTTTGTTCAGAGCCTGGCACCCACTGCTGTAGCATTGAGAATATCAGTCCCAAGAGGATATATAGTCTGTCCATGCTGGTGCTCAGCTACATGAGCCACAAGTCTCTTGGCCCCTGAGGCCACTGGCTCAGGGCTTTGAAGGGGATCCAAAAAAGCATACTCAGTAAAAGCAGATACAATACAACTTAGGCATTAGGATTGCAGATGTGTGCTGGAGGAGATATCTTTGCTCCTGGCATTGGTGCAGAGCTAGGAGCAAGGGTCAGTCCCACTTGCTGGGCAGAAGAGACTGATTTCCCATTACTCCTGACCACAAAGCCAGGAGGGAGCTGTGTAAGAGCGCTCCTTTCAGTTCAGAGAGGAGCTTGAGGCTGAACGTCATTTTGCCAGTGTGGCCTATGGGATAGCCCTGCCCAGCTTGTGCAGAACAGCAGTTATTGCTAGAGAGAAACATGGCTGCCTTTGCTTTGCTTATGGAGCCTCTGCAGAAGCAGAATTACCTCTGAGCTCTGCCAACACCAAAAACGCTGTGCACCTCCAGATGGTACCCTATAGACCAGATGACCCCCAGGGTTGCTATTTGGTCAGCTGGATAGCTGTCCTCAAGTGTTACAATCTGAGACCTCCACTGCTTGGTGACTGAGCTGCCTTAGCCTCAGAGGAGAGTGGCAAAGTGGAAGCCGGCTGAAAGTCTGGAAAGGAATAATACCGACTTTCCAAGTGACCAGGCAGACCTCAATACTGGATTCTTGTCTGCTTTTTAGTGCATCCTCTGTGCCAGCCAAGCATCTCCCAGACTCTTTTGTTTACTATCACTTCAGCAGGTGCCTGAACATGCCTCCTGCTGAGAGAACAGCACCTGGGGAGTGATGTGTAATCCAGTGCTCTGCCTGCATGTACCTGGGCATTCCACCACCCTGATCCACTAAAATCGGTGGTGTTCTGGAAGTAATGAGTGCTCTGGACCTACCCCAGCTGGTGCCCTTCTCACTCTCTCTTGTCCCTCAACTCAGATGTGGAGCCAGAACCATGAGGGACCAGCTGTGGGTGCAACTGGCTGGAGGCACCTGTCAGACACCCTCAGACATGAGGATTGTCAGTCATATATGTCAACTCTTCCGTGAGTCCTTTCTGAGCATTTGGATGGTATTTTGGAACTCAGAACACAATTTCCCAGAGAAGTGTTGATATGAGTATAAGTAGTGTTTTGTTCTCAGACTACTCACATGTGCCTGGAAAATGTTACTACTTTGGTGGACCCCCAAAATTATGTTGCTTCTTCTGACTCCTGGAACTACAGGCCACCAACACCAGAAGGAAGAGATAGTACTTGTCCTTCTAAGAGCCCTTGCTCCCTTCCTTGTCCTCTTGGGGCCTGGTGACAACTGGCCACACGTCAAGAAAGGATAGTGTAGGGAGACCTTGGGGTCTAAGGTCCACTTGCATGTGACCTTGATGAGATGCTGTGCTGGTGGGAAAGAGCTGGTGATAGTCCCTGGATCATGGGGTGGAGGAGACCCCAACAGAGTCTTGGGTGTTATCTGCCTCTCTTGAGTAGTCTGGGTCACTGAGCCACAGCCAAATGAATGGCTTAAATGGCATAGCTGATATTTCTTGATGTTGTTTTTGTACTGGGCATTGTCCCAGTTCCATCATTTACAGAGGGATATGGATCTGGGCTGCACAGAGCTGCTGGTCCTGCCCAGTGGGCACAGCCAGGCAGGCAGTCACAAAATGTAACACAGCTGGGGATGTGAGCAGCTACCTGAACACTGGAGTCGTCGCTGACAAATATAGCCCTAAATGAAGCCAGTATCTGTCTCAGTGATCCCAGCCAAGGTGCTGGGTGCCTAAAGGCTCCACCAGAACTGGGCTTAGATGTCAGAGATGGGTAGAGTTGGTGATTCCAGCTCAGTTCTTCATCTACAGATTTGCAGAAATTTCTGTGCTCTGCCCAAGACCACTGCTAGCTACAGCATGGCCCTACACCTTTCTATTTGGACTTTGCTGCAGTCCCAGTGCTCAGTACAGGTGTGATAAGCCCATAGGTATCAAGCTGGTGTTTTAGTGGCTCTGAAGCCCACCTGGAGCCAGCTTGGACCAAGTTGACCTTGATCAAGGTCACATAGGCAGGCGTGGTCACCCCTGTGGAAGTACCTGTGTAGGCATGGTCCCTGCTCAAGGGTATCTGGGTATAGCTATGGTGGTGAAAGGCAGTTGTGAATTCAGGTCGGACATCCTCCTCAAAGCCACCTCCCCAAGGGCAGAATGAGTTCTAAGACCTAACTTGTTGCTAAGACTCCACGTACGTTACTTTCTAAGCGTGAATTCATACCCCCAAACACCACAATGTCATGCTAAGTCAGTAGCATGATTCATAGACTAGGCATTGAGCACAGAGGTCCCCTGCTGGTCTGACCAAAGAGTGTGGCCACCAACCTCTCTGAGGCGAAAGAACCTCTTTTCCTCTTATATCACTTCCCATGGGGAGGGAAACATACCTGTCTTTATTCTGGACACAAACGTTACAGCTGTATTTACCAGGTGTTACCCATCCTGATCCCCCAGCGAGGCCTCAGGAAGGTTCAGCTACCACTAGCTACAGAAGAGCCTTTGTATCCCTCCAATCCTTTTCTGCCACCTGCGGCTGTGGGAGGTGGGGGTGTATGCATAAGTGGCCTCTTCTGAACACAGTGCCTAGCAGGAAGGGGCATAAGTACCACCTGCAACTCATGGTACAAGATTGGACATGGAGCCTGGGAGGTTCTGGAAAGGACTGGACACTGAGGCACATTTATACCATATGGAAAAGAAAACACTTAAAACCTAAAACAACCTTCAACTGTATCTAAATCTGGGAAACTGGTTTTATGTGTTCAGAAAGAGCATCTTGTTGGGCAGCCTTGGCTGTCATTGTACATTCATCTGTCAGAACGAAACGCTAGCCTTATCATTCGATAAAATGCACTGACTGAAAAAGAAATCACAGCACCCTTTCATGGATTTTATAGAAGCAAAACATCTTTTCAGGGGAAAAAAGAAAAAAACACCCTATGTAAATCATGGTGTAAACCACATCCAAGTGAGAATGTGGACACTGGGGAGGGGATTGAGCAGGTCAAGATCTTCCCTTCCTACTGGGGGCTCACTGATGTGAATGCTGGGTGATGAGTTTCCACCCATCCAAGTCATCATGCTGGCCATCTGATGTGGTGCAGAGCCTAAAACAACGCATTCCTCCCAGACTAACTTTCCTCAGTCTAACCACAACTTCTTATTTTATTTTTACACATGTGCCATCCCTCCTTCCCAATCAGCATCTCTTATGTCACTTAGACTGCCCCCCCAAAACCCTGCCCTCGGCTTAGTCCAATATATCCTTTGTCTCTCTGCTCCCTCTTTAGAGGATTCTTGTGTTTCTTTAGCAGCCCTCCTGTGCCCAGCAATAAAGCCTTTTTTTACTTTTGTTCTGTCTTTCACTCGGCCAAACCTTACATGAGGCATGTGCCATTCTTGTGTCCTTGGCATCCTTGATATCTGGAATGGGCAGGTTTGCTGTGGGTGCTGCACCTCATGTGTGTGGAGTCCACCAGGCATCTGTGGAGCCACAGCTGAGCCTGGGGGATGCTGGTGGATGACACGACCCAGAGCAGCCAGGCTGACACAAGGACAACATTGTTCTCCTGAGAGGAACAAAGCCAGGACCCTGGACCTGCCCAATTTACAGCGGTGAGGAACCTGTGCCAGGGGTGACCAGTGGCCCTGAGCTAGCCATGTTCCCAGGCTATAAAGAACCAGTTTCAAAAAAATGTCCCTGGTACCTGGGGAGCTTGGCTTGGTTTGCACACTCCGATGGAGTCCCCGCTCATCCTCCAGGTGATGAGGCAGCAGCTGTGGATGTTGGAGTCCTGCACAAGGATTCGAGCTTCGCTAGTATCCTTCTATTCCCTTATGGTACCAGGGTCTTCATGTTGGTGTCCGTGAACTTCTCAAGCATTGCAATGAGGCTGTCAGCACCTAGTGCTGGGAGGGATCAGCTTGGAGGTCATACAGGGATGGGAGGTCAACTCAGAGAGGGTGATGCATGGGGTCCTGGTACCCAGGGGACATGAAGGTCTGTGAAATAACGTGATGTGTTGTATAATAAATAGGAAGATGCACCATGGGCTTGTCTGTGGCTTGCTAGTGCTGGCTTTGGGGCCATGTGGAGCCTCACACCCACCTGAGCCTCTGAGGCAGGCAGTCCTGGCTAAGAAGGCACAAAATGCTTTCCAAGGAAGTGTGGTCTCTTTTATGGATATTGTTGTGAAAGTACAGAGACCTGAAATACCTGGCTTTCCATTTTCTAAATCTTGGGAAGAAAATGAATATAATGTTCATTTTCTGTCTTCTGGGGACAAGAATGACCTGAGGAAAATATCACTGGACAGCCCCCTGTCTGTGAGTACAATTGGGCTCCCCGGCCTCTGTGAGTTCTGGGAGCAGACACAAAGAGTGGGCCTGACCCTGAGCCCTCCTTCCAGCCAGCACTGGGTGCCTAACAGTTATTCCTGGGGGGCAGTTACACAGCAGTGGGAGGCTGTCTATTTTTAGCTCTCTTCCTGTTATCTTGATGAAGTGCTTTGATTGCAAATAATCTGGTACAAAAGAGGGAGATCATCAGCACAGGCACTTGGGGACCCTCCTCATTGATTAGATAATTAGGAATGCTCCAGAGTGTGGGCATCTTGCTGAGAAAGTGTCTGGGAAACTAGGTGCTATCTTGCCTAGACCCAGCTTGTTCTAAAACTTGGCTCCACTGTGACAGTGACACTGGGTACCAAACAAAGGGTGAGAAAGTATTTACTCTCAGAATCTCTCAAGGAAGGCATTCTGGAGCATTCTTTTCTGCCTGACTCTCTCTAGCTTTCAGGTCTGGTCACTGGACACCATTCAAAATCCCACCCAGCCCTGGAAACCTGTGGGCTGTACATGTTGTTGTTCTAATTGGAAATTTCTTTAAAATTTATTTTGCTTAAACTGTGAAATGCACCGGAGTGACCTAGCAACGCAGCCTGAAGACACCTCTCTCAGAATGAACGGTGAGTCTTGAACCTCTGATCCTGGCTGAGCTGCAGGAATGAGACCTGAGACCATGAGTGGGTTTGAGATTTCCATGCTCCTCACTCATGTGGGACCTGCAGTAACAACAAATTTTGCAACTGCTGACACAGAGCCAGCATACATGGCACAGCCCAGCACAAAGCTGGGAGTATTGTTTGTTCTTTTTAATTACAATTACTGATCTTTATAATGATCCATATGGGGTCACATTTTGTAGAAAGTCTGAACAACATAAATAAACCTACTGAAGAAGCCGCTCTTGTGATCGTCTTCTACTCACTGTTCTGTGAAGTGCTTGTTGGGTTCTGGATAAGCATGTGCTGTACAGCTTCAGTGTGTTCCTTGTGACAGCTTTGTGCTGGCCCCTGGACACCTGCAGCCTGCCAAGCACATGGCAAGGGGCTTAGGGCACGGATGGAAGCAACCTGCCCATACCTATGCACTTATAGCTGGGGGATGGTGCTTGGCAGGGTGGGACTCGTGCAGGGTGAGCAGTGAACACTTGCTTGGTGCTGGCCATATACAGAAAGTGGGGCAGCATTCCTGGTAGTCAGTTGGCTCACAGAATGGCACAGGATGAGAGATAGTATCCCTTAATAGGGAGAGAGAATGATGTCTCTCCAGGCCCAGGTCTGTGAAAAATAGCACAACAGAACCAGCCACAGCTCACAGAACCAAATTGGTTCTACCCATTGCCTTCCTGGATTTTCTAGCCATTTGCCCACCCTTGTTTCCCCAAACTTTCTCAGGCCGTGCTGTGCCTGTCCTCTGTGTCTCTAGGGGCTTGTCTGTCCTGGACATTGCATGTGAGTATGGTCACACATGTGTCTATGTCTAGTTCCTCTGGCTTGACATGCTTTTGAGGCTCATCTGTGCTCTGGCACATACTAGTGCTGCACTTGGTTTTAGGGCTGAATAAAATCCCACTGTGTGGATGTGACACATTTTCAGTCATCAGTAATAGTCACCTGGGCTGGGTTCCCCTTTAGCTATAGCAACTGGAGCTGAGTTGACACCTGTGAGTCCCAAGTGCTGGGCTTCACGGGGAGGAGGGCTTGGCCGTGCAGCTGTTGAGTGAGGCTGTTTCTGGGTTTGGGTTTCTTTGGTGGAAGAACAATCTCTTCCAGGAGGCTGCTGACATCACGTGCTCCACAGGTGAGTTACGGCACCCAGGCCTGGAGGCTGTGGGAGCCTCAGGCCTATGTGGCAAGCACGAACCTCTGGGATTGTCCAGTCCAGCCTGAGATGGGGAGGCGCTGATGAGCTTACCTGCCTTGGCTTCACCGTGACCCTCCTCAGGCGGCCCCTCTGCCTGCAAAATCGTGAGGCCCATTGGCCTTCTCTGGAAGCTTGCTTCAGGACAGCAGATTCTGCCAGCTGTGCGTCCTCAGCAACTTTCTTGGCCTCTCTTGTCTCAGTTTCCTTAGTTTGTAACATAGGTGAAAGGGGTGGAGAGGTGATGGATGCCAAGTGTTTGGCACAGGAGGGAAGACAAACATCTTTTTCCATTTCTATACACAAAAACCTATGAACTATTGTCCCTGGCTGCAGATACCCTCCTGGTGTCCCTATGTCTTCCAGAACGAGGGCCCAGATACTTTCTGTGCCTGAATAGTGCCCCCTCCTCTGGTCCCTTGGGTGTCACTCTCTCAGTGTCATAAGGCAGGAGCAGCGTTTCTCAGCCCTCTCAGGGACTTGCTTATATAACCACACAGGACCCGGCTGAAAGATGCAGGGTTTTAATTAACTAGAAAAATGCCCTGCTTTGACTTCTCTATAAACACTCATTAGCGGTGGCAGTATTGATAACACTTGGCGCCGAGGTGCCCTCCTCCCTCTGGGGAGTTCAGCATAAGTGCTGCATGTTCTATGCACCCTCCCTGGAGCCCACTGCTAAGTCCGCCATGGGTTCTCCATGTGACTCTGTCTCACAGGGGCTGCTGCACGTGGGGGATGAATGTGGAACTGAGTGGAGGAAGGAAGACCGTACAAGGCCCACCACACCAGCTCCTTACCTATCAGTTGCTGGGACCCTCGCACAGTGAGATAAAGCTAATAACAAATGTGCTCAGAAGCCAGTCTGTATTGAACTTCTAACCTCAAGGCTCCCCAAGACTGCCAGAAGCCCAGATGAGGGCCAGGGACCACTCTATCTCCACCATTTCATCCCTGGTGGTCTCCACAGAAGAACTCAAGCTCCAACCAGTCAGACCCTCCTGTTCTTCCTCCCCCTCCTTGAACAGACAGCTTGGCTCCTGTCCCCCAGACTCCCCACTACAAGACCCGTGACTAGGTCAGTGGTAATACAGTGGGCCCAGAAGCTCTGAGAGTCCCCATGAATCTCCCTTGCCTCTCAGGCTTCCTCCTTTATGGAGGAGCCTGACACACCTCCTGGACCAAAGTGCTGATCCCACTGCTACCCAGACTCCCATGCAGGTCCTATTCCAAATGTCCCCAATTTTGTGCTCATCCTGTCTCTAGCCTTGGACCTGCATCACTGCTCTGCTGGGCATCCCAGGCCTTTCTTCTACCTAAGGCCTGGCCTTTCTTCTAGAACCAGACTGACAGTGCAGACCCCTTCTGCCTTCCATTGCTGATAGCTTGGAGGGTCACTGTTTTACTTTTATCTGTTGTCAAGACAAAATACCCAACACCCAAAGCTAGAGGAGGAAAGGTTTATTTAGCTTAGTTTGTTGAGGTTTCAGTCTACAGTCAGCTGGCCCCAAGGCAGGCTGGCATGGCAGAGGGGCAATACAGAGGAGAAATAGGTTATGGTGGGTAGAAGCCGGGAAGACAGCAAGCAAGCAACAAGCCACAAGCAACAAGAGAAGCTTATTTCTACCCCTTTGATATCCTCTCAAAGGCTGGGGATATAGCTCAGTGGTATAAGCACTTGCCTGGCAAGCCTGAGGTCATGAGTTTGATTTCTGGTACCAAAAAAAAATTTTTTTTATATTCTATCTAGTCTATCTGGCTTAGGGTGAGTGCCAAGCCAATCAATGGACTACTTTAGTAATGACATACCCTTAATCCCAGCATCACACATTTTAGATCCAGCCACCCTGGATAAAGCCCCACCTGTGATGGCATCAGGTTTTGGAGTCACAAGCCATAACATACACACAGCTCATTGAATGCACTTGAAGGGTAAACAGTGACATCTGATCTGTTTACATGTGGAGAGGCTGGGGGAACTTGGGATGGAGAGGCACCTAAACCAGGTGCTTCTGCTGTCGAGCCACCCAGGGAGGAGGACTGAGGGCCTAGACCACATTCAGCTACAGGTTATGAGGTTCAGGATTTACCACCTGTTAGTGGTAATAACCTAGCTTCTCTGGAGGCCACCTGTGAGGGCTTTCCCAAACATTTCTCTAAATTCCCCAAACTTGCACACAGAGTGCATGTTCTTTTCATGAACGGAGGACTCCTGAGGTCCAAGTGCAGTCCGTGAGGACCCTTGAGAAGCACAAGTGCTGTCCCCTCAACAAAGATGGATGTCTGTGTTCTTCACCTAGAGCAGGACAAATTGCAAGTGCTAGTACAAGTGATGGGGGAGAGGGTGGGGTTGGAGGCTCATGTGACTGTGTCTGACAAGGACAGAGGTGGCGGGTGGAAAAGAGAGAATGTACCCCACGCACCATGGCTTCCACATACCTCGTTCTGGTTTTTGTGGCACAGACACGAAGAGGGACCTAGACACATGGATCTGGCCGGGTGCTTCTCTAGGACAAGGGAGGCTCTGCAGCAAAATCTTAAAGGGCTCACTTGAATTCCTTAAAATGGAGCCCTGTTTAGTGTTTAAAGGGCACTGACTTGGAGAGGAAGTGTCTGTGTGTCTGACACAAGGCTCTGTGGTACAGCAGGGTCCCTGTTGCTGCCGACTTCCTGCCTGGGACCATAGAGGGACCATACAGGCTGAACGTATCCGTCTCATTCCCCACGACCTCCCAAATGGGAATTTTAATGCTAGGTGCCAAGTGACTCTGACTGATTCCCAAGCGGAGGGAGCACTTGTGCCCAGCAGAGCACATGGTGTCCTGGCTGTGGGACAGGGAAGGTATGGTGGTCAGTGTTGTTCCTGCCCTGTGACCAGCCTCCTTCATCTTGGTCTCTGAGCAGGGCTGTTGTGCTGGGATCGGGCAGACACAGAAAAGAGGACAGGAGATCCTGATGCCCTTGTGTCTCTCCCGCGGGCTGCACCTTGCCTCCTGAGCCTTTCTCCTGTGTCGGCCATTACAGGCAGGGATAGGGGAGGGCTGGGGGAAGGACTGAGGCTCAGCTCTGCAGGGTTCCTTATAGGAAGGAATTTGCTAGGAACCTCCCAGAAAGCAGCTGTACTCCCACACCTTTCAGAAACAAGCTCCAAGAATAGTCTACATATCAAGCTGGAGAAATAATTCTCTAGAAAACTTTTTAGAGGCAAACAGAAGCTGACTGAACTAGAGCTCAAAATGAAATACCAGAAGCATTTGCAAATGTAGGTCTCCAGCAGGTCCGACATTATGAATGGTATTGGGAGAAGCTTTGCCCTCCGACAGGGGCCCTGGAGTTAGAGGGTGCCACCACAGCCCAAAAGGCAAACCTTCTTGTATCTGAAAATGCCCCTCCACACCATGGTACTTCAGTTTGTTAGTTGCCCAGATAACAGTTCCTGTTCCAGTTCTGCTTCCTTCTATCTCCTAGAAATAGCTGGTCACTATGATGCACATAGTATAAACCAATCCCCAATTGACAAACCATTCTGCCTTTGCCCTTCCTGCTTGCTTATCTCATGTAAGCCCTAGACCAACACAGGTCAGGGCCTTATATTTTGGGAATGATCCTGATCAGTGCCCGTCTATGTAAATAAATCTGCATCCAAATCCTGGGTGTTGTTTCAGTGTTTCTGCTTGCTGTTGCACTCCCATGAGTCAAAGTGCCAGGCAAAGGACTAGACAGGGGAGCCCTGGGAGGGGGGCTGTGCTCGCGAGAGCTGACCCCAGGTATATTCTGTCTAAATGGCTGGGAAATGGTGATAGAGAACATTAGCTCAGCAGGTGTAAGCTCCAAGAACAGAAACTGCTTTAGGATATTAGGTACTTGTATTTTCAACATGTTAAAGGCACAAAAGGTTGATGTCTCTGCTGTCTTTCTTGAGGGTGGTACTTAGAGCCTGCCCCAGGGTGCAGAACAAACGCAGCTCAAGTCCCAGCTGCTGAGCCCTGTTAGTAGGTAAAACGTGTTTATAATTAGTGAGAGAACAGTGGTGACCAAGATCTGGTGAGATTTAGTTATGACTTTTGTCAAGCTGTGTCCTTTCATGCAGAACAGCCACATCTGGTTTGATGCCAGGACAGGACAGGCAATCAGGGCCCTTCTCTTTTGCTTTGCTCTGAAGGAAGGAAGAGATGTACAGTGGATTGTCCAATGGTGGTAAGACCCCAGTGAAATAAATTTCTCCGAGTCATATTAAGCAGTGTAGGCCACCTACCTATACAGAGCAATAAGAGCCAGAACCAAAAAAAAAAAAAAAAAAAAAAGAGCCAGAACCTTCCAAAGCTCTTGACATCAGCGTAGAGTTCTCAGAAGCTCTGTGTGGCCTCAGAATCTGGTCATTTGTGGCAAGATCCTTTTTCTTTATCCCACTGAAGAAAAAAATGACCCATTTTCTGTCCTGGGCATGAGTTAGAGGCCATTAGAGTAACCTGCAGAGAACTCAGCCATGTGACAAACTTCACCTGTGTGAGGATGGGTCCTGGGGCTGCTGAAAAGTGTGGGACCACAGACAAGTCATTTCCTTTTTGCCTTTAGTTCTATTATCTATAAAAATGGAGAAGCTGTCCCAGGCATTCCCTGCCTTCCTACTCTACAAGAAGGTTGCAAAAAGTGACCAGAGTTAGTACATAAAAATAAGTGATGCTCAGTTAAACTTCAATGTCAAACAAACAACAGATTTTGGGTATAAGTATTTATACCAAATATTAACCAAAATTATTTGTATTCATTTGAAATGTAGATCTAATTGAGCTCCCTTTTTTCCTCGCTGTACTCTCCAGGTGTGAGAACACTGTAGCAGTCAAATCCCACCAGGTCCTTTTGCAGTACTCAGGGCTTAGTGAACAGGTTCTGGGCCCTCAGTCACTTTTAGCCATTTGGTTGAAGACATCTGTCAGTGTAGAAGTTCACCTGCCAAGTTAATAGGTGACTTCCATGGACTGACAGGGCTCCTACCTCCCTAAGTTCTAAGCAGCCCAAGGCCGTGGTCTCTTAGTGGCTGGAGGTGATGCTATGGGGTGGAGAGGGATGGAAAGGGATGGAGAGGTCTGAAGTAGTGGTGTGGGGAAGTGATTTCCTATTCATCTCCAGACTAGGATTCTCTAAGTGGGGTCTCTAACCAGCAGCCTCAGTGTTACCTGGAGACTTGTGAGAGGTATAGACTCTTGGTGCTGGGGCTGGATTTCACCAGCCCCCAAAAGTCCTCAGGCTAATTCAGCTTTAAGAAATAAGTCACAAATGCTTATGACGGAAGAATAGCGGGTTCTGGCTCCAACCTGGAATGGGGCATAGTAAAATCTCTGAGAGGACCACTCTCAAAGAACTTGCCTTTTTTTTCAAAGAAAACATCTGAGTCAGAGCTTAGGATATTCAGAATCTGCCAGCTACTCAGTCAGCACTGGCATGACATAAGGTGGGTTGTTTCTAGGATTCTGTTTAGGGGAAAAGGCCACAAGACTCCAAGGAGATGATTTTACTATTACCTATGGCTGCCCTTACTCTACATAGAGAATCAGGTAGAAATTCTATCTTGGAGCAAAACTTCAGGGCCTTAACACACAAAACAAACAGTTGTGTTTATAAGTCCAGAGCCCACAGAAAGAGTCTGTTTTACTAGAGGAGCAGATCCTGAGGTCTAGAGAAATTTCTTCACAACACCCAGGTTGTCCCTCCACTGGAGTGAGAAGTGTTTCTGGATATTGTTTCTAACTTTCAGGTCTCTGTAGGGAGTGTGGTGGAGGCAGTATGGCCTGTGCTAAGTCTCACCAACCTCTGGGGAGTGGCATTGCTTTATCTCTGGCTAAGTAGGCTCACTTCACTTCTGATAGACTCTCCCTTTCCTGTAGAATAAACATGGAGGTCCCCAAAGAAAGATGAAACTATGATTCTATGTGGATATGAGGTCCCCCGGGAGCTGCTTCCAGGACTGAGTCACCCACGCTGTATTGTTTGAGGCTCAGGCAGGTGTGTTAGAAGTGAGCTCCCAACATGTGAGATAGACGGCCATCTTCCTACTGAGACTCCTGCCTTGCCTTGCCCCTCCCAGCATTCTTTGCCCCTTCCAATATCCTCTGTCCCTTCCAGAGTCCTTCACACCCTCCTAATTCCTACACCACCTCACCCTACCCTATTCCACCTAATCGAAGGGTGCCCACGCCCTGCCCTGCTTCTTTCCCACATGATTGCTGAGCAGATCCTTCCCATTGAGTCTCTGTCACCAAACATGGAATCTATATGCCCCACATGTGCTGTGTCAGGACCTGTGGAGGGTGGGCCAGGGTCCAGTGTGGCCTTAGGCTCCACAAACATCTTTCTCTCTTCCTGTCCAGAAGCCTTGATTGTTCCCAGCCCTCATTCCTGCTTCTCACCTGTGACTTTTCTCACTCACACGCTGCTGCTCTCCCTGACTCCTCATCTCTGTCTGAGCTGTTATAGTAGAGGTGCTGGTGTCTCACAGAGCTCGGGGAAGTATAGTGTAACCAGCAGGGCTATCATTTTGAGGTGGCCCTGTGAGATCTCAAGTAAAAATGAGCAGTGGCTTTCTGCCTTTTGGTAAAGAGATCAGTGCTCCCCAGGTGTAGGTGATGCTCAGAGAAGACATGTCTTGGCTGTCACCCACTCTGAGCAGACCATCCTCCAAGGAACCACTGCACTGTGGCTCTGCAGGACCCACTTGAGCAGCTCACACTAGACCCTTGCAGCTGTCTGGTGGGAAGTGCATCTGTGTGAACAGAGGCCTGAGATACATGGATATGATGTCCTCAACATGGCACCAAAATCAGAAATGGCCCATGATAGTGACTCAGCAATCTCAGCAATGGAGGGGAGACATGAAACTTATTTGGAGGGAAGTGTTGGATTCTTGATAGGAGGAATTATGTTGCACAGTGCCAAATTGCAGACATACAGGCATTCTCTTCAAGGGGTGTTTCTTGTGGATCACTGCAGATACTGATGACCTGGGGAACTGCCTGCTTCCAGGAGCAAGGGTCCATCCCCAGCCTGAATGCCCAGGCTATGACACCAAACCCAAACCCAAACTCATGGTGATTCTGAGTTGTCGGGCCATTTACAGAAAGCCTACCAGGGAACCAAGGTATCCTCTGGAAGAGATGTCCTAAGACTGTGTGTCCAAGAGTTTGACATGCAGCAGAGTTTCCTAGATAAACAGAGACATAAGGAGAGCCTATGACAGGAGCTAGCAGTATGGAACCCATGTGGCCCTTGGCCACCCCATGCAATAGCCATCACTTTCTGAAGGCCCATCTTCCTGAGCACCCTGCCAGCCTGGCTGGAGGACACACTTCAGTTCTAGAAAGTCTTGCTCATTCTTCTAAGACATTGTCCTGTGTTCCTGCAAACATCAGCAAGTCTTTGTATTAGCCCAGTGGTGGTGAACCTATGGCCTGTGTGCTGCAGTGGGCATGCAGAGCCTTCTTTGTTGGCACGAGAGTCAAGTCACCCAAGCATCACTCCAGCAGCTGAGCATCCAGGTTTAATTGCAGTGCTGGAACTTTGTGATAAATAAGTGGGTCTGGGGTTGCAGTTTGGGTACTTGGTCTCTAAAAGTTCACCATCACTGCAGTAGCCCAATGGGTTATTCATTCTTGTTTTGTGAGCAGTTAAACACTTTCTCATAAAGTATTTGGAAGATTTTTAAAGAATATTTAAATTTGAATTGTTCTGAGAGGCATCCTGCAGAGCAATTCCTGGCGATTTTTCTCAGTAGTTCTTCCTTCTGGCTGTGTTCTAGTCTGGTGGCCTTGGCTGTTTGATAGATGTGTGCCTTCCTGATGTCTCCAACCCAGAGGGAATCCCCAGCAGGCTCATGGCTCACAGGTAGGATGTACAACCAAAGCATCTGTGAACTTCTGGGTGCAATAAGGCTATTCCCTTTGGTGGATGCCAGGCCAGGCCCCACCCAGCTTTTCAATGCAAGGCACTAGACTCAAAGCAACTCAAAGTTCAGAGGTTGGAGGTCACAGGCCAGCATGGGGGCCAAACTTTCCTTCCCTGAGCCTGAATCATTCTGATGCCCTACATCTTTTCACACTGCAGCATTGCTTTCCCTCAAAGTTCATGAAACTCCATCTTGATTTACAAACAACAGCAATAAGAATATTTGCATGAGTAGACGCTTCTCAGATGAAAAATTAGAAAAGGCAAATAAATATATGAAAAAATATGTAACATCGTTGGTCATTTGAGAGATGCAAAGTAGGACAACGCTGAGATTCCATCTCATTCCAGAAAGAATGGCTATTATCAAGAAATCAATAACAAATACTGACAAGGCTATGGATAAAGAAACCCTTCTCGCTGTTGGTGGGAGTACAGACTGGTGCTAGCATTGTGAGGCAGGCGCTTATTCCACTGAGCTATTTCCCCAGCCCTGGTGCTAGCATTGTGGAAATCAGTGAGGAAGTTTCTCAGAAAAACTAAAACCAGAGGACCCGTTTGACCTAGTTATTCCCCTTCTTGGTCTCTTCCTGAAAGAATTAAAAGTATCATACCATAGCGATATATACACACCTCTATTTATAGCAGCACAGTTTGTAATAGCTAAATCTTAGAAACAGCCTAAATGCTCATGACGAATGAATAAAGAAGAGGTGTTTATATATATATAAAGGATTACTACTGTGCTATGAAGAACGATAAGCTGGAGACATTTCTAGGTAAATGAATGCACCTTGAGACCACACTCTTAAGTGAAATAAACTGGACAAGCATGTTCAAATAGCATACTGTTTTGCTAGTGTGAAAAACTGAAAGTGTAAATAAGGACCAAAATTTATAACTGTGAAATAGGAAGAAAATGTTCAAATAAGGAAGGGAAACGTGGGAGGGCGGAGGGGGAAAGAAGAAAAAGAAAAGAAAAACGCGAGAAAAGAAAGAGCGGTGAAAACAGCTTTTGTAAACAGGGAGGGTGGGCGGGGTTGAGGAAAGCTAGGGCAACGGGGAAAAAAGAACCAAGTTTATTATGAACAGATACAAATTCCCTGTGATGAATGTGATTGTTACGTATACATAAAATGCACCAATAAACTTAATTAATAAAAAAAGATCTCAGCTAATAATAATACAAGAGAATACTAACATGTTGTCTTGAAGGAAAAAATTCTGGAGTTCTCAGTTCAAACTAAGGCATCCCAGCGGGGCATCGGGGCTCAGGTGTGATGGACAGGAGGGGCTCTCTCCCTCCCCTGGTTACAGATGGGTGCAGAGCTTCTCCCAGCCACAGAACAGCCACCGCTGCCTGGCCGGAGCTGCTGATGGGCAGCAGCCACTGACCCAGAAGCTGCTAACTGTGTTTCTGTTCCAGAAGAGCTGAGCTGCCCTGCCCAGTGCGCTGAGCTGCAGCGCACTGCTTCCCAGCAAGCTCACAGCTGGTTTTCTGGGTAAAGTGTACTGCTGTGTCCCACTCCACCTATAGTCCTGGCCTCAGCTCCATCCTCAAGACTCAGATCCCTGACTCCTGCTGACCTCACACACATCCAACCTGCAGGGTTTGACACACCCACATTCTGGCTGGTGGGAGACTGAGCACATGAATGAACACTGTGCAGAGGTCTTTGGGAACCACGGCTGTGGCACCAAAGTCTGTATAGGGGCATATGGGTCACTTCTTGTGTACATATGGGAGAACTTGGGACAGTGCTCTTATGGAGCACACATGCCATCCATTTGTTGGCCCATCACAGAGGGATACCATGCAGCTGCCCTTGTCTGAGCCCAGCCTCTCCACATCTGCAGTAGAGTCACCGTTTTGATTGAACAAGGGGAAGACCTACTCACTGCAGGACCTATCAGGGTAGATAGGAGGGAGGCCTCAGCCAGCCAGGCTGGGCCTAGCTCAGGTATCTCTGCCAGTTATGCAGGTCTGGGCTGAGGTTGAGACTGGGGACACCACAGGAGTCACCATCAAAGCTACAGAGCTCTCTGTCTGTGCTGGCTGGTTGCTGGGGAGACCACTTCCTTGTGTCAGTAATGTCACAAAATAGTACAGGGCCACCAGACCTGTGCTCCTCTTCCTTGGCTTCTGCCTTACTTTCCCATCTTTGGGATACAATACCAGGCATCCACAAATTACAGGAGGGGAGGCTTATTTTGGATCAGTTTATACAGATTTTGGTCCATACTTAGTTGGCCCCAAGGCAGTGTGGCATGGCAGAAGGGTATGGCAGTGAAGGGCTACTCATGCTATGGCAGATAGGAAGGGGGTGGTGGTGAAGGGAGAGAGAGACAGAGACACAGAAAGAGACAGAGACAGAGAAGGACAGAGAGACAGAGAGAAGGGAGAGAACGAGTCGTACCCTTCCAGACCCTGGCCCCAGTGACCCAACTCCTCCAACCAGGCTTAACCTTCCAAATCACATGTAGCTATAAAAATTTCAGTAGCCTGATGAGTGTCATGTGCCCGTGATCCAGGCACTTCCCCAAAGCCCCACTTATGAATGCACGAGGCTTTGGGGGAACACCTGGATATAAACCATAACAGCTTCCTTCCTTCTCATTCTTGGACACTTAATTTTTTATCTTTCTATTTCTTTACCAGTTGCCCTAAATCCTTTCCTAAATGAGGTGATTTTTAAAAACCCATAAACTTTTAATTTATTATCTCTATGAAGACATCTGGAACTCTTTCTGTTAGGTGCCATCCAAGGGCTTCATGAACATTGGATACCCATGTCTTGCATACAGCATTAATTTACAATGCCAGATAGCACATGCTGCTCATGTCTGCAGAGGTCCTGTTACCCAGATCACCTATGTTGAGAAACCTGTGGCCTTAAGGGTGAACAGACCTAGGCTAGACTGAAGCTGTAAGCCCTGTACTCTCCAGCTCTATGTTGTAATGGTGTTGTATTGCCTAGTGCAGCCAGTCCAGAGGGCAACATCCAGCAGACACCCAAGGATGATCATGCCATTTCAATCACATTTAAAACCATTGCCAGAGAGTCTTTGCACAAAAAGTCACATGCTTTTGGGCAGTAGGGGATGGGTGGATAGTTGGGCGATCAGAAAATCTCTCCATCCTCTCTCTACTGTGTACATCACCCATTGCACAAATAAGAAGCTGACCGCTGGAGTTTTCTTTCATAATTTGAGCTACATGCATGTTTACCTAAAAAAAATTATAAAGGAATAGCAGTGGCTGAATTGGGGAACATACTCTAGCTTGGCAGTTATCACAGTATGCATAATGTCACCCGGCTGTGCTTGCTCTGAGTGCAATTAGTGTGAGTGCACAGAGAACTGTAGCTCCTACTAAATTAAGCCGTCCCTGCGGTGATGCAGGACTGACTTAACCCTCACCTCACCAGGAGGCAAGGAAACCTGCTTCCCAGCTCAGGCGGAATGAAGCCATGGGCCACACACACAGACACTGCCATTGAGACCTGGTGTATTTGGGAAACTATAACCTCTGTGTGTAATTAGACATGATGATTTGACACAAAGAACTGCGGCCATTCTAGTAACATCCATGTCTTATTTTAGCAGTGGCTACAAACCAATTACTTGATGATGCATTATTTTCATTAAATATAAAACACCAGATTTAAAAATTAATTTTACGACATGTTTTTCATTTAAGTAAAAGCTAACAGTCTGCGCTAAGCTCCTGTATCTCCCACCCTCCCAGTTTTAGTTGCCTTTTCTTCCCTCTCTGTCCTGTGTTTAATGTTTCTCTGACCCCCCAGCACTGTGGGGGATTCACAGGCAGATCCAGGCCCAGGTCTTGCCTTGGTTTTTACAGAAATCCCTCTGTAGAGAATAGGACTGAAAACTACAGCAGCACAGCCTCAGGCACTGCTTCAGTATGATGTGTGATTTACAGGGAGATAGGATTTGAAAAGATGTTTGCTGAGTCTGGGGTACATCGGTGACCCAGTCAGTCCATCCTTTACCCAGAAGGTTCCCTGCAGGCAGTACAAAGGTGGCCAGAATCTTAGTCACTTTTTAATTGCCATACACAGGGCCAGAGAAATCCCCACTTCACATAAGCCATCAGCAGATACTTGCTTCCACTTATCAAAGGCAAAAGAACAAAATGATGACAACACTGAAGAATCAGGCAATAAAACACCAGAAGGTGATTAGAAAGAGGTCAGAGTGAAATGCCTGTGCATCTCTGAGCCAGAAATCTGCACACAGATGGCAACCCTCCCCTTGATAAGACACCAGCTCCCATTCTGGCAAACATCCTGGATCCACCAAACAAACAATGGCTGTAGCCCTGGCCCCATGGGAAAGGGGTCCAGGCCTGCTTAACAACTGATGTGGAGACTGTCCCTGGATATGGATCTTCTGGCTCCAAAGCACACATGTAACAGTAACTGTATCAAGTCTCTGAGGTTTAGAAGTGGCTAAAGCTCTTGCTGTGCTACAGAGCTGGCTGGAGCAGGCCTGGCTGGGTGCCCACATATGTCTGCTAGGAAGTGTATGTAAGGGGAGTGACCATGTTGTGCAGATCCTGAAGGTAAGCCACGTGCCCATCCCACCAGCCAGCACGGCAGACGTAGCATGGAGACAGCCAAGGCCAGGAATGCACGCACTTTTGATTTCTCCACGCTAGGCACCTTAGCCCCAATCCTGTTCACTTAGCTATGAAAGAGAGGTCTAATTAAATGGAGATGGGAGGAGCCCATGGCAGAAACTTTAGCTTTGACTAAGAAGCCCATGTGACAGTGTGGGTGGGCTGTAGGTCCCCTAGGTAGAGTCCTCTCTAGGCCATCCTGTCTCCTCTATCACCACCCTGTGGAATTCAAGTAAGGGGGCATCTGGGAGGCTGCTTTGAACCCCTCTGCCCAGCCAGGCCTGTGGTCTCAGGTTGTGTGTCTCTCAGGGGACTGTACCTGCATTACAGGATAATTGTAGTGGACTGGTAATAGGGAGCCCTGGCTGTTCTCCCAGCTCGTGCCACATGTAGGGTCCCTGTCTTGCTGCCAGAGCCTTTCTTCCCTGAACCGGAGCCAGCCACATGCCCACCACATGAAAGCCTCAAGATACTGATGTTGGATGCTGGGGCCTGACGCCTTGGCCTGTGTAATATGTGCCAGCCCGCTGCCCTCACGCTCCTGTGCTCTTGCTGCCTCCTGTCCTGCCACAGCCTCAGTCCTCCAGTGAGGTCCAGGTGACTGTGGAGGCCCTGTGATTTTCTGGCCAGTACTTGTGCTCTGGAAAAAAATCCGAGCTGGTCATGGCCATGTTCCACACATAAGCGGTTTAGACCTAATTGTCAGAAATGATTCCTACATCCAGGCTGTTAAAATCCATTAACCATGGAAAATTCTCAGTGTGCAACAATACATCTATTTTATTGGTACTTTTTAACAGGAGTTCTCTTTGTTTTTGCTCCAAGGCAAAAATGATCCTTTTAAAACATCTTATAAAAGTATTTTGAAAATAGAGTATACCAAATGTGCATCTAGATAAAACCAAACAAAGCGGACATACAGAATGTAAAAATCCAAGAAGCATTGTGCTTTTTTCCTGAAGTACTTAACATTATTTTTGCTTGGTGACACCTCAAGGCCCCACAGGGAAGATGTCAATAGAAATACAACTTCTGAGGCAACTCAAGTAGAATTAATACTCACAGAAGCTTCATTCTGAAAGTTCAAGAAAGGCTCCAGGTCAGCTGTGCCAATTATGTTATCCTTCTCTAGAAATGAGAGAGTAGCAACTCATGATCATTTTATAAGAAGGCTACCTAAATACCTATACAAAATTGTCAGGCTTAAGGCCATGCAAACAAAACTATGGAAGACCCTGCCCCGAGATGTAGATCTCCATAAAAATGCTGAGGTCTCCTCGGCCATTGGCTGAATTCCTGAAAGATGGTCAGCTTTGAGCTTTATGTCCTGCTGTAGCAGTGATAATGTGGGATCCTTAAAATCACAGTGTGGGGGTGGCAAGAGAGGCAGGTTCATATGGACAGTTCCTGGGCTGGTTGCTCTACTACAGGGGCAGACGGGGGTCCAAGGCACCACTCGGGAGGGGGTTGGCATCTGCATTTCCTTGACATGAGGTTACCCTAGCAACATTCTTTCCCTTTCCAGCTTCCACCCATGCTGAGTGGGTGGATAAAGACAGACACAAAGGCCACATGTGCTAGGAGTCCACTGAAGGGATGAATTCACGGAGACAGGAAGAAGATGCATAGTTTCCAGGACTGGGGAAGGGTGACTGGTAGGGGGAAGTGACTACCTGTGGGTGGGGGTTTCTCTTCAGGGTGATGAGATGTTCTAGAGTAAGGAAGACAGTGGCACAGCAGTGGGAATGTATTAAATACCATGGAATTAGGTACTTTAAAATGGTTAATTCCATGTTACATGAATTTTACTTCAATTTTTTTTTTCTTTTGTCTTTTTGAAACAGGGTCTTGCTACGCAGTTCAGGCTGGCCTTGAACTCGCTTTGTAGGCCAGACTGACCTGGAACTCACAGCCATCTTCCTAGTCTCCAGAGGGCTGGGATTACAGGCCTGCACCACCATACCTGGCTACTTCAATCTAAATCCAATTCTTACCATCTATTTTCTTCTCTGGGAGTCCCCATGCATCCATCCATCTTGCCCCTATTCATGTGCTGGCATTTACTTCCCTGGGGAAGGGCATTCTCACCCTCTTAATTCACCCCCTTGCTTAGGGTAGTGTCCTTATAGAGTGGGCGTGGTCAGCTATGAGACCACACACGAGCTTGGCTTGCCCCACTGCTGGCTGGAGGGTCACTGGGAATATTGTTCCTGCCACATCTCAAGGGCCTGGCTCCCCAGCCAAGGTCCCAGTGCTGCTGCAGGGCATCTGGATTCCCCCCCCCGCCCCGCCCTGTATCCTTTCCTTGTCTCTTGTGCTTTGTCTCATGTCCATGGTGTGTCCCACTTGGCCCCATTTTTGAGGGTGCGCAGGTGATGGGCTTGCTCCTGGGCTGGGATGGTGTTGCTCCACAGTGACAGCTTTCCTGTCATATCTCTTTCTGCAGTTTCTCTATCACCTTTTTCTGAAACTACTAGTTATTCCCCATAATTTTCTCAGCTCCTCAGTCTTGGTTTCCCTTCCCTTCTCTCTCTCTCTTTTTGTACTGGGAATCAAACTCAAGACTTCACAGCTGGCGTTGTGCCCCTGAGGTATATCCCAGACCCTTTTCTTCTCTTTGACTTTAGTTCTCATGTCAGGACTTTAATCCTTAAACTCTTCTTCATTCTATTGTTCCACTGGCTCCTTTCCATGGTCATCACTGATTTTTATTCTTCCTGGGTAGCATTCTGTTCTTGTTTCATGAATAAAGCATTTTCATCTTGAAATCTTTTTAAAAGTTGCATGTTTCCTTCCCTGGGTCTGTTTCTGGGCTACTCCCAAGTCAAAGACTACCCCTCTGTGGCCAGTGGTGTCACTCACATTTGAGTCATTTAGAGACTGAAAGAACCCTGTGGGCAGTAAGTCTAGGGATGGTAGGGTTTTTCTGTCAGATGTTGCAATTTCTCTAGAGAAGAATCTAATTCTGTCCTGTCTGAGAGTATAAGACACCAGGTTTTGGGGCCTGAGCAAGGAGGAGTATTGAAAGTTTCTTCCTCCTTTTTACTATGGCCACTCTGGACCATTTCTCAGCATACATTTCCCAAGGCAGGCCTGAGTACTCAGATATTCTCTTTTCTGACTGAGGTTTCAGGGAAAAATCTTTTCTCCTTCGGCTTTCCTCTGTTCACAGTAATTATAGCTAAACTTATCCCTGAACATTATTATGCTTCTTTGACTATTTTCAAAGCACGTGAAGCACTGGTTCATGATTCTAGCTGAGAGATTATTTTCAGTGGGCCTGGAGGAGCCACGGCAGCATAGCCCCCAACACTGACAGGTATGTATCTGTGAGGGTCTTGTGAGCAGTCTGTGATGGAATCAGTTAAAGCAAGTGTGCCTGGGTTTGGGACTGTACTGAGTATGGATAGCTCTGCCTTCCTATTGCCCATGAGACAGTCCAGCTGCCCAGGGCAAGGGTTATGGGTTAGATGTCTGGGTCTGGGGTGGACCCTCTGGAGTGGGGTGTGAGAAGAATCTGCCTGGTGGGCAGGGTGGGACAATGTGGGAAAATGGGTGGTTAACCAAGCAACTAGAGCTGGGTTTTGAAGGTTAGTAGATATTCTGGAATACACAGGGGGTGGGTTAGGAACCACTAGTGTGCAGTAGGCCAGCTCATTATGTCCAGGGTATCCTAAGGCTCATGGCAGTACATTCAAACAGGCTCAGGGTCACACTCTCTCCCAGGGGCTTGGACTGAGTCTAGACCAGAAGAGTTTTCCTTGAACCCAGCTTTGGAGTAAATAGGGGACTTTTCCTTACCACCTGGATGTTGGCGGGTGCCTCCTAGCCTGAAACAGCCTACTGTTCTGTACTGGGGGCACCACCAGTGCTGATATGCCAGACTGCCTCGTGAGCTAAGGGTCTGGTCCTCCTTTTTTTGAAGCTCCTGTGGATGGTGAGGGAAATGCTCCTAGTTGGCAGCCTCTGCATGTCCTCCTGGTGCACCATCCAAACACCTCAGAGACCACAGTCACCCTGACACATGGGCCTTTTCCAGGCAATTCTTCCGCCATTCCAGCAGGTCTTCTGTACATTGTCAGAGGCAGAAAGTCTCATCTGCCCACCAACATCTAACGTATTGGCAGTCACAGTTTCACATTAGGTGGAGTAAAAACAGCTCTGCATGGAAAAACCCCTCCTGGGGCTTGGGTGAGCTTCCAGAAAGATGGAAATATACTCAGTGCGTCTCTTCAGTGCTGACACTCTTCTTCACTTTCAAGACTGCTGGGTGTTTGCTATTTTCTTTTCTTTTTCATGACAAGCATTCAGCTGCCCATCTCTCTACACAGTCCTTATTTTGGGAAACCTAACTACCATTTCCCCATGATTGCTAACAATTTTTCAGTCTAATTACAATTTGCCGATCTTTGTTTCCTGCCAGCTTGTCACTGCATCCACAGCACAGTGACAGCAAAGTAGAATGTGCCTGGTCAGCCACCATGGGGGAGTGATTTGCTGATAGCATTCTGCAGGGTTCCCTCCTGTCCAGTGCTGCCATTGTGACCTGCTTGCTTGGGTTTGCAGTGAGGTCCCCAGACTCCCTACCTCATCCAGGCCCCAGACTAGAGCAGGAAGGAAATATCAGTCTCAGTTCCTATCTCATCATTAGTGAAATAACCCAACACCCACAAGGCAGAAATGGCATGTGGAAGCGTTTGGGCAGAGAGCAGCTGCTCATTCCATGCAGAGAGGGAGCAGAGGGAGAAGGGAGGAGATGGGGAGGGAGATACAGCTTTCTGGGTCAATCGCCTCCCCCCAGCCCACAAGGACCCACCTGTTCCAACCAGACACCACTCCAAACAGCACATTCAGCTCTGAACGTCAGTGGATTAATGCACTGACGGATATAATCCCCCATGATCCAGTCACCTTCCAAAGGCCCCACCTCTGAACACATGAACCTTTGAGAGTCATTCTAGATTTAAATCACAAAACCTCCCTTTGTCTGAGCCCACTCTGGATGTCTCCAGCCCACCTGGATGTCTCCAGGTGCCAGTGGAATCCTCTGTTTCGCTGCCCCACTGTGGTTTGTGTCCCACCCTTGGTTTATCTTGGACCCTGCTCCAGGGCATGATATCTCAAAGCTTGTCTTGACAGCTTCCCCAACCCTAGGCCCTTCCCAAGGGACTAGATGCTCACTCGTGCCAGGCAGATGTGGTAATGTCCTTGTCTGGCTCATCTATGGGGCAGAGGACTGGGGGCTGAAAGGGGCACACAGAGGACAGGAGCATCTTGTTTGATCAAATGCTCTGAAGTGGCTCTTCTTTGTGGTGGTGAATTGTCTTGTGTCCTCTACTATGACCTACAATAACCTTAAACATATCACCCTGGGATGAAACCCTGCATGCACACATTCCTCTATATTGAAAGTCTACATTTCATTTCTGAGAGTTACAGAAGTTAGCATCTACAAATGAGACATCTCTTGTACTTGTCCAAATTTTATGTGTGAAAATAACATGAAGAACTGAAAATTATTAACCTGATCTTTTATCTTCTTTCCTTAGTGTGGTAGTTACCAGATTGTCTTGCAAGTTCTTACTGAAATGACACCAAAAACGGCTACATATGATAGGCTTCTAATGGGAAAAGCAGGATTTGCCATTGACATGACCAGTTTTACCATTTCCTTATCTCTGATTGCTCCTGAAACTCAACCAACAGAATGAAAGAGAGTCAAGGGAAGAAAAAAGAATCACAAACATCCTAGAGAACAAAGAAAATAGAGTAAGTGAAAACCACACAATCTGATAGCAAGAGAGCAGGTAGGCCCCGATCAAGCAACTCAGAGATGGTCAGGGCCCAGCAGCAAGGAAAGGCTCACAGGAAGCAGGCTGATGTCACATGTCCTTGAAAGACAAGATTTTGAAACTCCTAGTATCTAAGTAGGCAGAACACAGTAGGAAAGTTGAAAGTTTTGGAAAGGCCCAAATGAGCCCACAAACCTCTTCCCACTTGGCCACCAAGGCTGAGCTCACATAATGGCAGAAGACTGGAAGATCTAGCTCCAAGGAAAGAACCTGCATATTATGACACTGTGTGTCCCCACTCCATCACGTGTGGGAGGCATACAAGTCTAAAGAGTAGCCCAAACCTCTGAGCTTCCAATCAGTTATCCAGTGCAGAACTGGCAGACAGCAGTAGACAGAAAAGACCATCAAATGCTTGGGAAAGATTTTACTATGAAAGACAGAGGCCAAACAACATGGAGGAATCAGAGGAAACAGGTGCTCCAAGGGGGAGGGGCATATAACATGCTCATCCTCTGTCTGTGTCTAGACAAGATGCAGTTTATCCTACCTAAAGATAATAATTTAGACAAGAGTTTCTAGATATTCAATATTAAACAAACGAGGACAGAATCCCTGAAAGGTGGGAAACAAAACCCATGATTGACACAGTTCATCACCTTGAGGGAATTTCTCAGCTACAGGAAGTGGGGTGGTACTGAGGCAGAGCCTACTAGACTGCATGAGTTGAAGAGACAGAGCCAAACTTAGGGACTTTCAAGGTGGAATGTGTAAGGCAGGAAAGAGCAGTGGGTTGCAAGCCCACCCTCACTCAAGTCTCAGCTGATGACTGGCCACACACATATATGTAAAGGAACAAAGGCCAGGAAAAATCCTACCTGGTCGGGAGGCAATAGTTTCTGATGCCACATGTTGTAATTATGATCCAGGCAAGGAAATCTTATGATTCATGGGGTACTGGGTAGAGTTCTTAGGAATTTGTCACTGGAGTGAAAAATAATGAGTCCAAGGAAAAAAAAATCACAGATCTGGTTTCACCTAATGATGTTAAAAGCAAAATATTAAGCAATGGAAAAAAAAAAAAAAACCAGACCTGAGCATCAGTGGAACAGAATAGAAGATGCAGAAACAACTCCAAACACACTCAGCACCTTATCTTTGACAAAGGAGCCAACCATGTTCCCTGGAAGAAAGATAGTCTCTTTAACAAATGATGCTGGAAAAACTGGCTCTCCACATGCCTAAGACTAAAACTACACCCCTGTCTTTCAACATGCACTAAACTAAAGCCAAAATGGATCTTTGATCTAAATATTAAAACAGAAACACTAAATCTATTGGAAGAGAAAGTAGGTAGAAATCTTGAAGACCTGGGTGTAGACAGAGAGTTCATGAACAAAATCCAAACCGCACAGGAAATACTTCAAAGAACTGGGATCTCACCTTACTAAAGAGCTTTTTTCACATCAAAAGAAATAACCAACAGAGTGAAAGGACAACCCACAGAATGAGAAAAAAAAATTTAGCCAAGTGTCCCTCAGACAAAGGACTTATATCTAGAACATATAAAGAATGGAAAAAAAAAAAATCAGACCTCCCGAAATTCAAAGACCCAATCCAAAAATGGGCAACTGAGATAAATACATACATCTGAGATGAAGAAATACAAATAGCAAATAAATATATGGAGAAAAATGTTCAACATCATCAGTTGCTTGAGAGATGCAAATGAAAACAACACTGAGATTCCATCTCACCCCGGAAAGAATGGCTGCCATCAAGAAATCAGTCAATAATGAATGCTGGAGGGACGGTGGGGAAAAAGGAACCCTTCTCTACTGTTAGTGGGAGTGTAGACTCGTGCAAGCACTGTGGAAATCAGTATGGAGATTCCTCAAAACCTAAGATTAGAGGTCCCATTTAATCCAGCTATCCCCCTTCGGGGTATTTTCCTAGAAGAATTGAAAACATCCTACCACAGTGATATATATGCACATATGTTTGTAGCAGCACAATTTGTAGTAGTTAAATGTTAGAAACAACTCAAATGCCCATTAACCGAAGAATGCATAAATTTTTTTTAATATAATGGAGTACTTTCCAATCATAAAGAAGGATAAACTTGAGACTTTTATAGGTAAATGTATACAACTCAAGGTCATACTCATAAGTGAAAGTAGGTAGAAATCCCATATGTTTAAACATCATATTGTCTCACTAGTGTGAGAAACTGAATGAGTAAATAAGATAAAAAATGTATAATAGGTTTGGGAATAGGGAAGAAACTGTCCAAAAGGGAAGAAAAACTTTCACAGGAGAATGGGGAAAGGAAGAAAGGGAAAAGGAAAAATATATATATACAAGATAGTTAAGATAGTTCTACAGCTAATATCTCTTAGTTCATTGAAAAGAAAGGTATGTGCTAATATTATTTGAACTCTATTTCATGTTTATATCATGTACTCTGAACAACTATTATGAATAGAATATACAACATATTAATTATTGTTACTCTCCTACTAACCTGTTTTGAAACTCTGTTTTATTTTTTGCTGCAGCCCACATGGCTCTTGAAGTTCCTGGGGGAAGGTTAGTGAGAGGATGGAGAAATAAAGATAAGATACAGAAAGCTGAGGTCAGGTGGAGCCCTCTCTCCCATTGGGAGGAAACGAACTGCTGAACCACTGTACAGTGTTTATTTATACATTTGGCAGGTTGGTGTCATGTGACATCCTTTTTGCCTATCAACTCACTGCTTGGATTATCTGGGGGCTTGGTGTTCTCAGGACTGAAGCAGCCTGTTCATATGGCTTGCCTCCGGTGCTCTTTGTTCTCAGACCCGGCTTGCCTTGCCCCCACACATGTGATCAATTTCCAGCTTCAGCCACTCCCTAAAACTGTTATTTTTATTTTTTCTCTTAAAAAATATCAAGTAATTTAACAGTCTCAAAACACAGATCAAGAAAATACATAGAAATACAAAAATACTTAGTACCCAACAAGGTAAAGTTCACAGCATCTACATCTAATTGAAGCTTATCAGTAGGCAAAGTGGCAGGAAGATGTGTCCTACTATGAGAAGACAACTTAAGCACTGAAATCAAGATGACCTGACATAGATCTGAGAATCTGAGACAGGGATAGTAAGATATTATGACTGCACTTAAAGTGTTTAAAAGTTAAGTGGAAATATGCAAAACATTTAAAAGTAAAAAAAAAAAAAAATCAAACTTCAGTTGTGAAAAACACCCTATGTTTGAGGTGAGAAGCATACTGGGTTTGTGCTCTAGGAACATATTAGACATTGTAGAAGGAAGTTCTAGGGAACTTGGGATGCAGCAAAGTGATTGCCCCAGGCACAAAGCAAACAGAGGAAAAGAATTTAAAAAGTCAAGGGCATTACTAACTTGTGGGATGATGCAAGGAAATCAGTACAAACAGATTAGAGTTCACAAAGCAGGGGAATAGACAAAAAAATTTGAAGAAATAGCCATTGAAAATTTTGCAAATTTGGTAAAATTGTAAACCTACAGATCCAAGAAACTCAATAGGTCTCCAGCACAAGCAGCTTAGACATATCATAAAGATCTATCATAATCAAGTTGCTCATAAGAAGCAATTGAAAGAAAATTGCAAGAAAACCCAGGCTAAATACAAAAGACAGTGTTTCAAGAAGCGGTGATGAGGATGGTGATGTCTCCCACTGGGACAATGCCAGTGAGGAGCAGTTAGTGAGGCCACAAACACAGAGTCTGAGACCTCACACCCAGCAAAGATATTTCACAAACAGAGGAGAGGCCCTGATTTTTTTCACACAGCATTCACTGCTGTAATCAATGACTACCAGACCTATGCTACCAGAAATGTTACAGTGAGCTATTCCAGTGCAAAGTGCCTCAGATGGGACCTAGGACCCAGAAGATGGGAAGAGGAGAGCCAAGAGATTGCTATCCAGAGTACATTTAAAACTATTTTCCTACTGCTGGTGGGGGGGCAGTTTAAGCAAAGAAAAGATATTGTGCAGGTTATGGCATACGTTTAAGTAAAACACCTGGCAACAGTAGCACAAAGGTCAGAAAAAGAAATAGAGATTGGTACAATAGGTTGCTGCACTGTACATGAAGAGACACCATATCAAGGCAGGTTCTGATGAGTTTAAGACAAATATGATGGCCTATAGAGTGACCACCAAAATAACGAAAGCAAGTTATGCTAACGAGTCAACAGAAATTAACTGGATTCCTGCTCTAGGGAAGGAGACCACACTATGTGTGTTTTAGAACCACAGATGCATTTAGATCAGCAGCTGACACTCCACCCTTGCAGTGTTCTGGAAAGAGCTACAGGAACCAGGACAAGAGCCTGGCCACTGTAGTCAGTGGCTGGTCTTGGAGATCCTGCTATGGGGTCCCTGGGGCCCATTCACAGTTCAGGATGACACACCATGTGCTTGTATAGGACAATGCACACTGCAGCTACCACTCTGGGGCCACCAAGAAGCTGAGCCTTTGATTTGAAAAGTGACAACCTGGTAGATTTTGGCCCCTGCCTTAGACTGTGGCCCATTCCATGGCCTTGTGTGTGTCAGGCTTTTGTCTGGAGACTATGTCACTGGAAAGTCAGGGAGCTAAGACAACCCCTGCCCAGAAGACTCAGGTATTCCAAGGAGACATGTAAACATGTGCCTCAAGATAGACATTCTAGAAGACTCCACACCACATAAAAATGTGTTGGATTTCCTCTGACAGTCTCCTTTGGTGACCTACCCTCTGGCAATCTCTAGAATATGTAATTTCACAGAAGATTTAGGAGTAGCCCATAGGCTGGAGTGATAGCACAGACCCTTCCCTCCTTTTCTGAGAATGGCTCCCTTCCTTAGTAGCTCCTCCTTCAGAATGCTGTCTTCCTTCCACCCTGTCCCTCTTCACCCTTTCCTACCACCTCCTGTGAACCTTTGCTGTTACTCTGTGACACTGTTTTCATAGGTTGTAATGTTTTATATCTAGATGTCCCCTCTCCAAAGCCTCCTGTACTCATAGGTGGGGATTTTGGCACTAGCTGGATCAAGGACGTATGATACTAGATAAGGGTGTGTGATAACTGGATCAGTCTGTTGACTGATTTAATGCAGTTTTGGGTGTGGCTGAATAGCTAAAGATAGAAGAGCCACTAAAAATAGAAGACCCACTCTAAATGTGAGTGGCACCAACCAATAAGCTTGTAGCCTGCATGGGATAAAAAGGGAAAGGAAGTCTAGCTTCTGCTTCTTCCTGCCTTCCCTGCCATGGGCTGTTTCTCCTTGCAATGGCCCTCTGCCATGCTGCCCTGTTTTAGAGCCATCCAACTATGGAAACTCTGAAAACTGTGTACTAAAATAAACATTTCCTCCTTTAACCTGTGGCTCTCAGGTATTTTGTCCCAGCAATGAGAGAGTAACTAAGACATGGGTGGAGTCACCTAATTTATGTCTGTTCCTCATGAGAACTTGGTTTACCTGGGTCTGACCAGTAAAGGGAAACCTCTACTGTGCCTAAAGGATATTTTCCTCTCACTGCTGTGCTGGCCAACCCTGTGAAGGGGATGTCTGTAGACTAGAGGTCACTGGCCACCTAGAGTAACCACTGTAGTCACAAGCTAGCTGCCCTTCCAACCCTCCTGCTTCTCAGAGCCCCTGTCCTCTATAGGGGTCAGGGGTTAAGGAATGAGACAGGTCTGAGCAGAGCCAAGGCATGAAGTAAGGGAGGAGACAGACCAGAGCTGTGGATGGGTCTGCCCAGGGCTCACAGCAGGTCAGCCAGAGTTGCCTCCTCATATCTTCATGGGCTTTCTCCTCATCAGGAACTCCTATAGCCAGAGAACCTGAGAGAACTGGTGCATGTGCCACAAGCTAACCATTGGCAGATACCCACACCTGCCTGGAGGAGCACCCTCCCTCACCTGCCTTGCCTGGGCTGTACTTCCTCCTACCCAGTCTCTATGAAGGGGATTTCACTTGTCTGAGAGCTCTGTGGCAGCATGAATCTTGTCTGTCCTTGCTTGGTGGGTCTGTATAATGTCACTCTTCAGACACATAAATTGGCTGGTAGACCTACAGCATCCATGTTAACTGGATGTCTGCCACCTTCATTTCCCAGCTGTTGGTCTTACGACAGGCAGAAGGTCAGCACAGAGCCCAGACACCCAGCTCTCAGTTGCCTCAAGTATAACCAGAAAGATAAATGTATGCACATCTGCAAAAGGCTGTGGCCTGTCTGTCCTGTATGAGTTGTGTGCATATCACTGCAGCAGGAACTGACTGCCCACAGTGTAGGACAAAATCATCCTAGGGATGCTTGCATTTCACACATCAACATGTGGAATTACACACTTCTTAATGGAATACTTCCAAAAAGTGCTCTTCATGGGAATTTAAGAAAGGAAGAGACTCCATCTTGGTCCTTGAATCTGTGCGTGCTCCAAACTCTGTCTCCTGCCTCCCAAAGATTCATACTCCATTTCCTAACTGAATTTCCAATCCATTCCCATGAGTAAAAGCTGAAAACTTGAGGTAAACAAATCTTTTTTCCAGGACACTGAAATGTATGATGAGAAATATTTGAAGTTTCTGCAAAGAGCAGGCTTAGGAGACAGCACCACCAATGACAGCTTTAATGCTAAAATCCATATGAACTGTTTTTAAATGGAATCTGGGAAGTAGATAAGGTTTCACAGAAGAGCAGGAGAAAGGGGAGGATATGCTGTGGAAGCCAGAGTCCATCCTTCCTAGCCTACCTATGACATCTCTGGTGGCCTGAAGCAGTGTCCAGATAGCCTGTAGTGGGGCACTGAACTGGAGATCAGAGCTGGCCATTTCAGCCCATACCCCTTTCATGACAAGTGACAATTGGAAGGGAACTTTGAGGAAAGGACTGTTGTTGGGTGGTATGGTTTATGTCCAGATGTCCCTCAAAGCCTTATACATTCAGAGGCAGGCCTTTCAGAAGTGACGGGATCACAGGGGCACTACAGCTGACTTGTTAGGAGGTGGGATCCAGTCACTGGGTGGGGGTGTCTTCCTTCCCAGAACCTTCTTTCTCTGCTTCCTGACCATTATGATATGAACAGCTTTCCTTTGCCATCCCCTTCCATTATGACTTCCTCCCTTGAAGCTGGCCAACTATTGACTAAAAAGTGAGCAAAATAAACCTCTCCTTCTTTAAGTTATGGGGATCAGGTGCTGTGTCCCAGTGATAAGGAAAGTGACTAAGATAAAGACTTTGGAGGAAGGCAGTATACAGGGTAGCCATGACCCCTACATGCATCCCCTTCCCCTCTACCTGAGGGCAGCAGGTGACCCAGGACACCAGCCACCCCATGTGAACTCCTGCATGTGCAAATGAATTACATAGCCAAGTGTGACTTAGTTACAGAAGCTTCTGGAAACTCATGCAGACCCTGAGCTTCCACTTCTGGAG
>PVLD010013287.1:0-56652 GCA_004027595.1 Dinomys branickii | reverse complement strand
CCTCCTCCCCCACCTCCTCCTCCTCCTCCCCCTCCTCTCTGCCCTTCCCTCCCCTCGCCCCTCTACGGCTCAGCTCAGCTCTGGGTCCCACACAGCGCCAGCCCGGTGAGCACCACTCCATAGGGTGCACAGGGTGGCGGGACGGGACCGCAGGCAGATGCAGTGAGGAAGGGAGGGCAGGACCGCAAGGGGGCAGGGCAGGACCTCCCATTGTCTCCAACTTCAGTTTGTCCTTGGGAAAGCGAAATGGACCACAAAGTACTAGGCTGAAAATGATCAAAAGGCCAGAAAGAGGAGAAGCGGGAGAGGAGGAACCGTAGGAAAGAGGAAGAAAATGGAGACAGCCCGGCCGAGCGGCAGCCGAGGCCTCCAGCCCCGGGTGGGGGGGTGCTGACGCGGCCCGTCGGGTGTCACCCTAGGAGCAGCTGGGCTCCGTGGATGACAGTGGGCTGTGGGCCATGGGAAAGGTGCTTGGGGCTGTGCCAGGGCAAGGTGAAGCCGGATGGGGAAATGGGCGGGAGGGTCCGCAGTACTGGGGAAGACAGCGGCTGGGCAGGAGGGGGTGTGCAGAAAGTCAGCTAGGCCTTCTCAGCCTCAGTTCAGAGACCTGCACCGGAAAGACAGAAGCCCCGGACCCCGCTACAGTCTGCATGCTTCTGTCTCCCAAAGTTCCTGCACAGAAACCGAAGCCCTGAGGTGATGGTGTTAGAAGGTGGGGCCACCCGGGGTCAACTGGGTCATGAATGGGGTAATGCCCTTGTCAGAGTGGCCCCAGAGAGCTGCCTGTGCCTTCTGCTGTGTGAGGACACCTACAAAGTGCCATCTATGAGGACCAGCCCCTAGCAGGCACCAGATCTACCTCCAGGACTGTGGGTGACCCGTTCTTGTTATTTATGAATTACAGATGATGGGGTTATGCAACAGTCACCCCCATAGGCTGAGAGAGGCACCCTGGAGAGAAAAAGAGGGGGATGCGAAGAAGGCGAGAAAAGGAAGTTGAGGGCAGACAGGCTGGGGGACACTAGTGATAATGGGATGGGGATGCGTGGGTGACAGTTTCGGTGGTGATGGCGCTGCCAGCCACGGTGCTGGTGAGGATGATGAGGATGAGGGCGGCGGACATGGTGCTGCTGGTGAAGATGCTAATGGTGCGAACAGCGGCCCATGGGATGGGCTTGGTGCGGGCGAGAGTGGCGATGACAGGGGCGGCGCTGGTGATGCCAGTGTGATGGCGGTGAGACGGTGACACTATGGCGACAGTAAGAGCTGTCGTGCACCCGACTCCCAGCGGGGGCTGTGACTTTCCTGCACCGTCTCCTTCCCATAACCAGTGTGGCAGGGATGAGAGACTGAGTTCAGAAGCAGGAGACGTCCTGTCTAAAACCACACAGCTACGAGGTGGCAGAGCCGGTGACTAAGCCCAAGTTTGCTGGGCCCCAGGTTCTATACTCTGAGCAAATGATTAAGGACCAAGAAGGAAAGACGGATGCCCGACGTCTGCCCTGGTTAGTAAGGCAACCGGCCCCGCATTCCCAGAAGGCACTGCTGAAAGCCCTCGGCCTGCTCTGCTCTTCCGCTTACCCACAGGGCCCATCCCAAGGCCTGAGACAACGCGCGTGCTCAGCACGACACCGGCCCACTGCCTGGGCCCCCCCAACAAGGGGACTCAGGTAACTGCGCAATTCCAGAGAGTAAACAGTACCTGCCACACAACGGGCACCCAACGCATTCTGCTGAAGGAGTTAATAATCTTTGCTTTTGAACCTGAGTGCACGTGCTAAGGAAAGGTTCAGATACCCTAGCTTTGGGATCCCTCGAGTCTGTTGAATGGATGAATGATTGTTCTTTGGTTTCAGGCTAGGGCTGATGTAACAAACTACGAGAAGAAAACACAATGTTTCTTATCTTTGGGGCTCGTCAGCACTGACAAAGAGCGCGAGAACGCAAGGAAAAGTGAAGATCAGCGCTGACATCTCCAAGGTAAGCGCCGCCTCCGTGCTGGGGGTGGGGTGGATTCCTGAGCCAGCACACGGCCATCTCGCCTCCGCGAGTTTCTTGGTAAAACTCATCCCCTTCAGTCATTTAACAAACAGACACTGAGTCCATTCTACATGGCAGAGTTTTAAATCTCTGATTTCAGCTCTGGCTGACAGCTGGGATGCCCAGATGCCTGCGGTACAACCACATACAACCCACGTACAACCCATAAAAACTCCACTGTCAAAGACACCAGTTGATCCCCATATTTAGAATAACATTTTTACTTAATACGAAAAGCAGGAACTGATAGAACCATCCAGCTCCTAAGACAGCTGGAAGCACCAAGGAGCCAGTTTTCATTTGTGAGGGAAAAGCAGAATTTTAAGACAAGGAGGACCTTGGGCAGCTGGGCCGCTGCTCGCCCCCTGGTGGAAATCAGCCGCAAGTGCGGCCCACCGCCTCCCAGCGCTTCTTTTAGCCAAGACCGAGGCACAAGGGCTGGAATCCGACGAACTGCAGAGCCTGCCCACAGGACGGTCCCGGTCAGACAAGGGAGCCAGGTGAGGAAAGTGACAGTCACACATGGCATGGCGAGCTAGTGACAGAAGAACTCATTCATTCACTCACTCACTCATTCAGCAAAGGACGGAGGCCTGAAGGCAACAGCGTGCCTGGTGTGCCGAGCAGAAACCGAGGAGACCAAGGCAACTGGACCAAAACGTGAGGGGCAAAGCTAGCACACGCGGTGAGAGAGGTGGCAGAGAGGCAGCTCGGTGGCACAGACCTTGCGGGTCACAGGACAGTTTGCGGCATACTGGGGGCCTGAGGCAAGAGGCAGACTGGGTTTGCAAGCTCTCTCGGGCAAGGGCCTTGTGGAGAACCAGGCTTTCGGGGGGCCTGAGGATGAGCAGGTTACAAATGAAGAGGAGCACCCACAGGATGAGAGAGAAGAGAATTCCAGGCAGAGGGGAAGTTGTGAAAGAGCTGTGGGACCCAAGCCCTGGCCAGGAAGCTAAGTGTCAGTACACTTAGTGCATCTTCAGGCCTTGAGGGGGAAATACAGTGTGCTTCCCGGCAGGAGCCCACGCCTGAGAGGCTTTGCAATCCTTGCCAAAGGTTGTGTACCTAAAGCGGCTGGGAGTCTCCATGAGCCCAGGGAGAAGGGAGAGCTATTTTTTTAAAAATATTTATTAAGCTGGGTGTGGCGATGCACCCCTGCAATCCCAGCTACTCAGGAGGCTGAAGCAGGAGGATCACAAGTTCAAGGTCAGCCTGGGCAACTTAGTGAGACCCCCGTCTCCTGAGAAAATCTTTTTAATTATCAAATTCTAGGTGTCAGATATTGACTTGCAGGGGATAAAACAAGCCCAACCTCTTGCGGCTGCAGTCTATGTGAGAGAAATGATTCCATTGCAGACAGCTGCACACCCTCAAAAAAGGTAAAAAGTGAGAATAGGAAAGGGCACTGCTATCTACAGGATGGCAAAGGTGATGTAGGGTGGTGAAGAAACTCAGAACCAGATTAACAGTCCTTGCCCAAGAAGTCCAAGCTGAGCTAAAGCAAAGCAGGAGCGTTGTTGGGGCACTGCTGTGAAGGACCAGAGCCCTAGGCCTGCGGCTGCCACCCAGCCACACTGAGTCCCTGCAGGAGGTGGGGGCGTGGGGGTGTGGCACAGGACACAACCCGTAAGTGACAAGTGACGTGAAAGTGGAAGGTCGCGGCCAGAATTTGGTAACAGACCTAGAATAAGACAGTGAAGAAGTTTAAATACCCGCTCCTCTCACATGCACGGTGAAGGGCATACTGTGTCATGGAACACTGCCGCTGCATTAGACATGTGTATCTGTGCATGCGTGGGTTGCACCTTAAGTCACATTCCTAATACACAACTTGATCAGTGTGGGGAACAGCTGCTAAAAGGGCCTTGCGAGGTCTCATCCAGCCCAGGATGCCACTGGAGGGACAAAAACACCTGTCACAGGCAGGAGTGGAACCCGTGCATGCCAGGGCAAACATGGGGGGGGTGTGGCAGTATGGTCTTCCTAGAAAGCAATGTGGCAGTGTTCACTCATCTCCCACCACAGGAGCCCACACCTCTGACTCACTGCAGTGGGGCAGCTGTGGTTAGACCCACGGACAGACCAGCTCAGGGCAGGAAAAGCACGTGAACCACCTCAATGGCCCAAGCTAGGAGCCAGCTGAATCGAGGATCCCAGCATTCAAACATCAAAAATGAGAAAGAAATGTATTTCCTGACACAGGAGGAGGTCTGGGACATGCACTGTGACTCTGCGCGTGTTTCAAAGGAGGGAAAACTGCCAGCCACTTCTCACTGCAGGTGGAGAGGGCAGCGGCGCTGGTTCTGTGCAGGCTGAGAGAGGTTGGGTGAGGACCTTTGTGGCCAGAGGTCTGGGTGACTCTGCCGCCCAGAGAACAACTGGAAATATCCAGGGACACTGGTATTTGTCACGACTGGGAGTAGGGCATGGTACTGATGTCCTTGAGGAGAGGCTGGGGATGCCAGGGCAGCCCTGAACAGAGGCCCTGTGGATCCAGATCTGCTACCAAGAAGGATGACAAAGGTCATGTGTGAGGGATCCAGGCCAAGGATCCACACACTCTGCTCCCTTCACCACTGGCGACCCTGCCCCACCGTTCCCTAAGGGTCCCACGTGTGAAGTCCAACAGGACCGCCTATGAACCGGCATCTGCCAGGCTCCGCCAGCCTGGGCTCAGCAGGGCCACCTCGCGGTGGGAACCGAAAGGACACTTTTCCCAAGGCTGGGATTTGCAGAGCTGACTCCCAGGACCTAAAAAAGCCCCACTTTTGTGGAAAAAAATCATGAGACTACGGGATGTAGCAACCAGAAGATAATTATGTTTGCTATTATGGTAATGAGGACAGATAGGAGTTTGAGCAATTCATTGGAAAGATCCGGGAGAGGTAACAATATATTTGGACCTAAATTGATAAAACAAGTCCAGAGGTTATCTTGTTAAGTTAAAAAAAAAAGTTTCCAAATAACACATATAGCCACACCGAACTCTACTTTTTTTTTTTTAAAGTAGGGGATATGCGTGTTTGAAGCAAAAGAGTGAATGTTGAAAAGAGTTCAACACAGCAACGTGTGTTTCACTGCAATAATATTTTTACTTAAACTTTCACCATAGTTCTCGAGCACACCTTATTCATGGAAGAAAGTAAGAAGCTAGCCAGTGACCTGCAGTGCAAAGACCCTTCAGAATGTCTAAAGCAAAAGGCGCTGGTCTTACACACACACATACACACACACCCAGTATTTCCAGATCTGGGCCATAATTATCCAGATCCCGGCGCCATGGAGCTCAGCAGGTTGTCCCAGGGCTGAGTGCAAACCCAAGATGATCTTCCAGCCTCCAGGCCCCAGGCCCATCTTTGCTCTTCTGTGGACACCGGATGGTGGCAGACGGTGGCAGATGTGCTGGGGACAGGTGTCCACACTCCCACGCTCACTCACCTGACATGTGCACATTCCTGAGGCAGGACAGGGAGGCGTTGAGGCGGGCGCACTCCTCCTGGTTGGCTCCGTACTTCTCCACCGTCTCACACACCTGCTCGTCAGTCATCTCCAGGAGCTCCTCCAGACTCAGTTGACCGGGAGAGATTTCCTAAGGGAAGCGACAGAAAACCATCAACCTGGCTGCGAGCGCCTCCACACTGCCCCCTAGCGGCACCCAGAGGATGCCACACCGCTGTGCAAATGCCTTGTACAAATTGAAAAGGGTTAGGGTTGGGTCTGGGACGCGGGTCAGACAGGCTTGGGTTTGAATCTCGGGTTTGCCATTCATTCATTCACAACCTCAGACAAGTCGCCCAACCTCTTTGGGCCTCCCTTTTCTTACCGATAAGAGGGGAATGCTAAATACGCAGACTCAGTCATGTCACACAGACCCTTCGTGCATCTTCAGCACCCTACAGGTGCAGTAGTTAATTATCTGTATCTGTCTGTGTGCGCACCCAGCTTCTGAGGACCTTAAGAGGCGGGACCGCATCTCGAGCCTCCGCGAGGGCTCCCGTGGACCCTGCCTGGCTTGGACTGTAGAGACTCAAGCCAAGTCTTGGCGCGAATGCACCCAAGCCGGCCGGATAACTCAAGGGCCCCACTGGCTGCCCTCCGCTCTCGGGTCTCTCTGTCCCAGCCACAGGGTCGAGGGTTCGAGTACACCTTCAGGAGCTATAAGGGGGTAAACGCTAAAAGTCCACGGGCGACTCAGGGCCAGGAATAGGACCGGATTTGTGTGTGAGGGGCTCGGTTTTGCATCCTTAGGCCATCCTATGGCAAGGCAGGGGGCTGAATAGTGGTGAGCCGGACTCCCAGGGCTTAATACGTTTGTCTAGAATAAGCGTACACTTTAAAACTTGTTGAACTCCTGTACTCAGCCATCCATAAATATATATTCATATATACATAGTACATATATATTATGCGCCTTCATTTATAGCATCTAATGGTAGCCAACGCTTTTACACAAATACTTAAATAAGGGTTTCAAATGTTTGGATGGTGCTGCCTAGGGCAATACGGTGGGCGCTTTCCGCCCTCTGGTGGTCATATCTGTGTATTACAACAAAGTTCAGCTTCCTACCGGAAAACTCAAAAAACAGAAATAGGAAAACCACGATACATAAATTCTACCAAAAAAATGTATAAATAAATACATAAACGAGCTGAAGGGCAAAAGCCAAAGAGCCCAATCAGTGCACTTGGCCAGGGACAGAAAGAGAACAGTTAACTGAGTCTCTTGGGGCTTTGTCAAACTGAGACATGCTGCAGGTTAGGCTAGGGTAACAAAGGTGATAACCCCGGGTCTGAAGTACAAGACGCGCCACACTTAGAGCGGATCGTGCACACCGTGAAAGCATTTTCTCCTCTTTGCCATAGGACGATCGTGTACAACATGAAAAGATTTTCTCCTCTTTGCCATGGGACTCAGGCGTTTTAATTCTTCTATTTAAAACTATTTACGCTAAAATTTAGGGTAACAAAAAATGTAAAAATAATTTTCAGGGCAGTGAACGTGGAGAAAGCCTTGACAGACCTGGGCAAGAGAGCGGAGATGAAGTGTGGCAGTCTCAGTGGAGGTAGGTGAAGAATTGTTCTACGTGCTTTCCGTGGGTTTTCTTTATATCTTACAAAAATCACATAGCTATGGCACTTTTATCCCCATTGAAAGACCAGGATAGTAAAACTCAGCGAGGTCAGGCCACTCGCATAAGGCTAGAGTTTGAACCCAGCCGGTCTGTCCTCTTCGGAGCTGCCCCTACGCTGCTGGTTCCTTGGAAGGAGGACCTCTGGTGGACATACTCATGAACTGCAGGCAGAGAGCGGAACTGCAGCTCCGCTTCCTCAGTGGGGGAGCCTTGGACTCAGAGGTCAAAGACCAAGAGCGCAAGCTCAGGTTTCACAACTCCGGGAAAATGCAAATAAACAAATCGATGGGCTGGAGGAAGCCTCAGCGACACAAGGGGTCAGGAGATCCAGGTCATCAGCTTATCCACTAGACAAGGACTCAGCACGATTAGCAATTCTGACTTTGAAGCTAGAGATCTGAGCTGTGTTGTTGGTGTGGTGTGTTGTGTTTTGTCCCTGCATCGCTAGGGATGGAACTCAGGGCCTCATACACGCTAAGCATATGTTCTCCGTTGAGCTACACTCCTGCACTCCCAGCTCTGAGGTTTGGGCTTCTTAAGCAAACTCGTCCAGTTTTTTAAATATTAGTTTAAAATAAAGTTTTGAGAATCGTATCAGTCAACAGGAAATATCTGCCAATCACACACAGCTTGAGAGCCGCCAGTTTTCAACTCTTCCTCTAGAAGACATGTGTGCTGTATTTCCTCCATAATTGGCCCTTGATAAAGGGTCCTCAAAGGTTCTGCAAAGTAGCCCAAGCCAGGCAATTAAAATGTAACATTTGTACTTATACGGGACCCTTCCTTCCAAGAGCATTCATGAGAAACTGCTTCTTGGCTCCCAGCCTTCCCGGGGTGCACAATGGAAACACAGAACCGTGCGCTGCCAGGTGAGACCATGCAAGAGAGGCGGTGTGCTGGGACGCAACGTGGGGTGCTGTGTGTCGCTCTGGGTGCGAGTAGGCAGGTCAGGCATAATTTCTGCCTTAAAGACAAAATCTAAAACAGACAAAAGGCCTCTTCAAGCGGGAAACAAGGAGCCCTGGAAACAGGGCTCTCGGTCTCACAGGCACAGGGGAACCCCTGCTCTGCCCTTTTCAGGGAACTACACAAAAATAAGCCAAAAGCCTGAGGCTCTGGCAACCATCCAAGCTGGATTCTCCCTCCCGCTCTCTTCATCTCTGAGCCTCGATGATCGCTCTGAGAATGGGGATAACAGTCCCACCCACTCAGAAGGTGACTGAGAGGAGAGGAATCATCTCAACAGTGGAGATCCTGCATGTGGGGAAATCGCTGAGCGGCACCGAAGAGTGGATGATATGAGCTGAACTGGCACCTGTAGCAGTGGTTTGGCCCCAGCTCCTGGGCTCCAAGAGGACAAGGAAACCTCACAGCTCTTGAAACCTTAAGGCGATGGTCCAACCTTGATGGTGGACACCAAGAATCGGGTGTTCCAGCCAAGCTTTACCACTGCCAGACCGCTTACTGTAACTGTTACTCTATTTCAGAAGTTCTCAACAACAAGCTGGCATTTCCTCAGTGCTGTTAGGTGCCAGACGATGAGCTGAACATTTTATAGGGATCACCTCATTTTACTATGCCAGCTACTTAGGAAGAGGGGACAGTCATTACCTGTGTTTAAAAGATGGGAAGACCAACGCTCTAAGAATGTGCAACCCAACATGGCAGCCATTAAATCCATCAAAATTCCACTTCCTCGGCCACCTGTACTAACCACAAGTCAATGCTTAGTAGCCACCCATGGCTAATGGCTACCATATCACACAGCACAGATATAAAATATTTCTGTCACAGTAGAAAGTTCCACTGGACAGTGCTGACCTAGGAGGTGAACTGCCTTGGTTAAGAAGTGGCCCAGCTGGAGGAAGTTCTGACTGACTCCAGAACCACGGCCTTAACCCCACTGGAGAGCCTGCCTGCCTGCCTTCACCCTGTGTGTGTGCATGAGGGTCCACTGTGTGCCATGGACTGTGCTGGGCACAGCTAGAGGTAAGCCATCTGAGAAGCGGCAGAGGGGTAGCTGCTGGGTCAGGGCCAGGGTCAGAGTGAAAGTCGAAGGGCACAGGGTGGCCTCTGGTCACCTCCAGGACTTCCTTGCGCACATCGACGATCCGGAACCAGTGCCGGAGCTGGGGGAAGCCATCCAGCTCAGCGTTGCGCTCCTGCAGGGCCACCTTCTTTTTGCAGGACAGCTGCCGGCTGAAGTACTTCACCAGCTTGCTCTGCAGAGACAAAGGAGGACAGGGACAGGCTCAGAGCACTGCTGTGAGGAGCAGAGGCAGGAACTCCCACACGCACGACCTTCCACCCAAACCCCAGCCTGCTCTTTATTTTAAAGATTTTGGTTCACCGACAGTGAGATCCAGTTTCCTCCTGCTACGTACGGGTTGAGTAGGGTCTAAGTGTGACCTCTAAATGCTCATGTGCTGGACACTTGGTCTCCAGTGCAATGCTCCAGAGAGGTGCTGGATCTTTAAGAGATGGTCCTGGGGGTGGTGACAGATCCTGGGGCACCACCCTCCAGACCAAGCCCACAGGCCTGGTCCCTCCTGCAGGCAGCTGCTTGCCTTTGTTCTTCTCTGTCGTAGCATGACACATCCGGCAGCATGCTAACTGAACCTTCCAGCCACCAGAGTATAAGCCAATCTTTTCTTTATAATATATCCAGCCTCCAATATTTTGTTATAGCAACAGAACCCTTAGACACACTATGCTGGTGAAAATGGGCCAACAGGCTCTGACATTTTGCAGAGATGGGGATGGGCCTGGAACGCATCCCAGCAGAGGGTTTTTTCGCTATATGCACTTACCTATTTATTCCGTATATCCCGGACCCAGCAAATCCACACTAGAAACTCATTCTACAGATGCTCATCCCAGGCAAAACACCTGTGTCTTTCTTTTTTTTTTTTTTTTTTTTTTTGTCTTTTTGAGACAGGGTCTCACTATGTAGTTCAGGCCTGACTGGAGCTCACTTCTGTAGCCCGGGCTGGTCTCCAACTCTCAATGATCTTCCTGCCTCAGCCTCCCAAGTCCTGGGATTACAGGCATGCGCCACCATGCCCAGCTTCACAAGGTACATTTCCTTACAGTTCTGTTTGTGATGACAAAAGACTGCAAACACCCTGAGGTCCGTCAGTAGGAAAGGCATCAAATAAATGATGCTGTAGCCTCACAAAAGAACTCTAGGCAGCCATGAAACACAACTACCAAGCGTGCTAAGTACAAATCCAGTGCAGTTCCCAAGATGCCCTGACAGATAAAGACAAACACTGCCCTGGTCCCATGGAAAAAATTTCCCTCTACAAATCTTTGTAAAAGCAGAGTCTCTCTCAAAGGCTTCCTGATCCCTTAGAGAAAAAGAAAGGGAGGATGGGGCACAGAGGCAGAGGGAGTACTTTACTTAAATACACAGGTGTCACTCGACTCCCTAAGTCACACACAAGTATTCACGAATTAACAAATTCTTTTAAAATGAAATAGATCTGAACTCATGTTTTGGGAGGGATGTCTAGACATGTCCAACAGAAGATTTTATGGCTAGTTTGTAAAAACTAGCAACACTAGCAGAAGAAGAGCAGGCTGTGCACGCCCAGGCAGAGGAGGAGGTAAAGCAGAGTAAGTCCCAGGCTTCCTGCTTGGGACAGGGAGGCCCTACAGAGGCGGGAAAGGCAAACATGTGCATGTGTGTCTTGACAGCTTTGGGCATTGTTTCAATAGTTACCCAGACTATAGTATTTATATAATCTAAAATATATTTAATAAAGATAATTAAATGAAACACAATTTTAAATCCTTAGGGATATAGACACTTGTGGCATCTCAAAGCTGTGTGAAGGAACAGCTATTGGGAAGACAGTTCTGGAAGTCTGGGTCCCAGGATTTGGAGCGGAGGACGGCAGTGCTGGGTGTCCCTTACTTCACCTCGGCTGTCTCAGTTCTCCCATTTCCTGAAAAGAACACTTCAGCCTTCCTGTAGGCAACATCCTCCTTGGCCTGTGAGGCCACACAGCTCAGGTGAAGCCATCCCACCCACCCTACCTGCCTGGACAGGGTCCCGGGGCCCAGCCTTCATGTGGCACTGGAGAAGCCAGCTGGGTGTCACAGAAGCCCAGTGGTGCTGGGCCACCCCTGGGGCCACAGACGAGAGGAAATCAGCATGGAGAGATGGAGTCGCCCTCTCCCCGTGACTACAGATTTCTGACCATCAGCAGAGACCCTGGAGTGAGCGCAGAAACCACATAGCTCTGGACTGTGTAACGACAAATGTACTCACTTTTTTTTCTTTTTCTTTCTTTTTTTTTTTTTTTTTTGCTTAAACTGGAGTTGGATTTCTGTCACTATAGCCTCTTCCCTCAGGGGGAGGTTAAGACATCCAGGCCCCCCTTCTTGAGGGGATCTTGATCCCCTGGTTTTTTTGGTCTCCTCTGGCTGTTAAATGTCCACAAACTTAGCAGCTTAAAACAACACGAAATTTCTTAGCCAACAGTTCCAGGGTTCAAAAGTCCAAAATCAACTTCACTGAGCTAAAACTGGGGTGTCAGCATGGCTGTGCTCCCACTGCAGGCCTTGGGGCAAGATCTGTGTGTTTGCTCTGAACTTCTACAGATGACTGCACTCCTTGGCTCCCGGCCCCTTCCTCACATCACTGCATCATGGCTCCTAGCACTGATTCTGAACTGCCTTCCTTCATCAGGACCCTTAAAAATGGATAAAGCAAAAGGACAGCAAAACCAGAAGTGCACGGACTACATTTTCAGTAAAAGTGGATGATGAATTATCTCCAGAAACCCCAAGACACAAGAAGCTAAGGGCCACCCACTGACCTGTACGGTCTCTGCTCCTGCGTGGGAGGGTGTAGAAGAGAAATGGACATCTTAGGGAATGAAGAAGAGACCCCAAATAGCCCCTAGGCATTCACTAGAAGACACGACGAGCCACTGCAAGGATGGCTGCTAAACTGAAGGCATTCAGCCAGTGCAACAGCGCAATCCAGAAGAAACAGGACAAAGGAGAGAAGGTCTAGATAAGGGGGTGGAAGGAGAGGGAAAGAGGTGGAAAATCTCGTAAAGCAAACACCATGCTGTTGGACTCCTCCCTTCAAGAGGTGGAGTCTAACATGCATTTATGAAAATACCACAGTGAAACTCCTTAACTTGTAAACTTGCTGTGTTAATAATTATAATAATAAAAAAGAGGTGGCTCCTAATTCCTTCCTCCTCCAGTGCAGGCTGGGCTTGGTGATAAAGAGAACATGGCAGAAGTGACAATGTGCAACTTTGGAGACTAGGACATAGGAGGTACTGCAGCTTCGTCTTTGTTCATTGTCCGGGGGAAGCCCACTGCCATGTTATGAAGATGCTCAGTCGGCTATGAAGAGATTCCCACAGTGAGGAACCAAGGCTTCCAATCAACAGCCATAGGGGGGACCATTCTCCAACCCCACCCAGTCAAGCCTTCAGCTGACAGCAGCCCTCATCAACATCTTGACAGTAACAGGTGATAAACCCAGAATCAGAGCCACCCAGATAATCTATTTCTAAACTCCTGACCCACATTAAATATGAAATAATCCATGATTTTGTTCTAAGCTGCTATATTTTAGGGTAATTTGATAAAAGAGCAATAGATAACAAATATGCAGGGTGGAATCTCATTCAGTGTTATAATGAAAAGAAACTGGCAAAATATTCCCATAGACAATGCAAGCACATCAGAAAAATATATATGCTCACAAAGCAGAACAAAACTGTAACCTACTATTTGAAAGCTCTGGAAGAGACATTAAGAAAATGGTACGAGATCTGAAAAACCAAAACAACTTAAATCAGAGCTAGCAAATCTCAGAAATGAAACATTAGAATTAAGAAAAGGATTAGAAATGAAGTGGATATTTTATTCATTTAAGATGAAGAGGAGAAAAGGTAGAACAAATTTTAGAAACCAGACCTAAGTGGAGTCTATGAAAGGCAGGCAGTGGAGCCTAGGTAGGAACACAGCCCTGCCAGGTTCAGGAACCAAGACGAGAGTGTCCAAGCTGGCAGGGGCACTATGGACATGCAGGGCGGCTAGCACGGACCTCCATCACATTGGGTTGGGAACAGAGGTTATTGGTCACCAAGACACACACGTATACAAATAAATGTTGATGGTCACGTGGGTATGTATGCACACATGCACGCATCGTACATACACTGTGTATGCATCGTACATACACAGTATCCACGAAAGGGACTGGAAGCAAGAATATTATAGGAACAATATGCATACCTAGAACCCAGACCTTGGATGCTGCTGCTTTTTTTTCTTCAGGAAAAGATTTTCATTAAAAAGTAAGAGAAAATGATACAAGACTTCAGATTGAGAGGCTGACAAAGATCAGATGGGTCCTTAATAAAAAAGAATAATGAAAATAGGAAATAACTCCTCCTGCTAGCAGCTAGAGGGGGGCACTCTGGGGAACAGGATCAGACTGGCCCCAAGGCCGCCAAAAATAATTTTCCGCCCAGTGGTGTCAGTGGAGGAATAGTTTATTCCAGGGTTGGGACAGGAAAAGGAGAAAAATTTGGAAAATAGTGTTGAAAAAATAAGAGCAAGCTCAAAGAATGATGAGATGCTGCAAAGTATATTTATTTTATGTGGATTTCTGCACTTGTGCAAAAAATGTTTTACATGCATAGGAAAATAACCCAAAAGGTAAATATGACAATTCTGTAAATATCTGAGGGCCCTACGCTGTGGTGCCAATAGGCCAGACATTCATTTACTCTGAGGCAGGAGGACTGTAACTTAGTGATGTAGCAAGATGCTGTCTCAAAATAAAAAATTTTTAAAAGGGGATAGAGACATAGCTTAATGTGAAGGTCCTGAATTCAACACCCAGTACCACAAAACAAAGGAAGGAATTGCAGTAGAAGAATTTTTTTTAAAAACATATTTTCCCCTAAAAACTAAATTGAGATTCCAAATGAAAAATATTCCAGGTACACTAGTACAACACGTGATTATTATGTTCTCATTGCAGTGGAACAAAGGCTTATCAAGAATGGATGGTAGCTTTTATTTTACTTATAAGATAAAATTAATTTTAACTTAAAAGCCATTACTAATGGCTGGGCATGGTGGCGCATAACTGTAACCCCAGCACTTGGGAGGCTGAGGCAGGAGAGTATTACTGCGAGTCTGAGGCCGGCCTGAGTTACATACTGAGTTCAAGGCCAGTGTGAACTACATAGTATAATTCTGTCTCAAAAAACCAGCCAAAAAAAGGTCATTATTAAATTTTAATTGCGGTTAAACGCCCTTAAGTCTTGCTAAATTTTTTCTACAGGTTTAGAAAGCATATTCAAACTCAGGTTTTCGCTACGTAATAAGGGGTTACCTTCCTTTTGCCTAAATCCTGGGCTCAAATCTCCCAACCCCAACGGCTTTTAATCTTGAATTTGCAGTGGATCCCCAAACCGTACCTCCAGGAATTCCTCCTCATGTCTGCTTTGGCTCCGCACACTGAGAAGCCTGTGAGACTGAAACTGACGGACTCTTTGGCTCAGCGGTCCGCCATATTCCCCGCCCCTCCCACCTCCCTCTGTCTCTCGGCTTCCTTCCTTACTTCATTTTAGTTAACTTAATTGAAACTGAAAAACTGAAGCAGTGCACAATTTTTTCTATTGAATATAATTTTATTGTTTTGGGAGAATAATACTAACATGAGCTAGGTATGATGGCACAGGCCTACAGTCCCAGCCACAGGGGAGGCTGAGGCAAGAGAGTCGCACAAGCCTACAAGTTCTAGGCCAGCCTGAGCAACACGGTGAGGTCTCATCTCGAAACAAAACAATAAAAAAAGCAAAAAACAGGCCTGGGAGTGGAGCTCAGTGGGAAGGCACTGGCTCAGCACACACAAGATCCTGGTTTCAAGCCCTGGTGCAAAAATTCATAAATAAAACCACCTTGAGATGTGTAAGTGTAAAATACATACTGCATTTCAAAGTCTAAGGGTTGTCAAATAACATTAACATCAGGAGTGGTGGTTCACATATGTTATCCTAGCATTCTGAGAGGCTGAGGCAGGACGATCAAAATTCAAAGCAGGCCTGGACAATTTAGTGACTTAGCAATACCCTGTATAAAACAAAGGGAGATAATTTCATTAACTTATATCTACCCAACTACATGAAGCAAATTTGGGGAGAACAAAAGGGCGGGATAAGAAGGTAGCTCAGTCTGGACTTAGTCCCCAGTACTACAAAAAAATTAGTATTTTATACTGATTACATGATAAAGAGGTAATATTTTGGATACTCTGGGTGGAATGTAATATTAAAATTATTTCCATCTGGTTCTTTGTTAATGTGGCTACTAGGAAATTCCAAATTACACACATGGCCACATTTGCTGTCCATCCCCAAGGGACCGTGTTGCTCTACGGTTTTATCCCAAACACATTGTGAAGGGCAGTCACGAACCTGCAGCTGTGTTGATAAGAGCTTGAAAGACTGGAAACGATCTAACTCTTCACCACTGCAGAATGATATAAACCCATTACAAGGTATTTGTACGACAGTATATCTCAAAATAATGTGGTACACAAATCTATAAAACTACCTGTGTACAGAAGCCTAGAAAAAGCCTGCAGTGGTCTGGAACACATTGTTAGCAGGTGTTATCTCCCCGGGTGAGATTATGGTTGATCTGTTTTTTTCTGTGTGCTTCTCTATAACAATATTTAAAACTGCAATGAATATGTATTACCTGCTATAAATGGAAAGATGTAAGAATATTCCTAAGGTCTAGGTTCTGACAGGCTTGCCAATACCCAAGATTAAGATCGGCTGGAGAAGCCTCCACACATACCAACTCCAGGGATGCTCAAGTTCTTTACGAAACATGATGTAGCATTTACCTGGAATCTATGTGCAGCCTGCTGTACATTTCTGTGTTTGTCAGGGAGAATCGTGCGGTCCAGTGAGGAAGCCACTGGAAGGCAACTGGTTAAGAAATCCCTAGCAACGCTTTTTCTCCAGTACTGGGGGTTGAACCCAGGGTCTCCACCCTGAGGTAGATCCCTGATCCTTTTTATTTATTTTTTATTTTATTTTCAGACAGAATCTCCTTAAATGGCTGAGCTGCCAGGCTGGGCTAGGACTTCTTACCAAAATTGTAATACCCATGCATTTCAATTCCAGAAACCTCATTTCCAACAACCTCCCTATGAAATACTTATTTCACATGCGTGTGTGCAGGGTGAAAGACTGGCTGATCGGCTGGGGCAGTCTCTTTGTAATTTTTAAAGTGTGAAAAAAATAAAAAAGATATATTCATAGAAAAGCTAAATATTGATAAGCCATAGCACTCCTATAGGATGGACTACTATGAAACTTTTTTAAATAAGGCAGATTAACACATACTGATCTGGGAAAATGTCCAAGATTTTTATCTCCTGGGAAAAAGCAAACAGAAAAAGATACTGTATAATATGATTCCATTTATGTTTTCAAAAAAATTATGTGTTGATAGTGTTTATGAATACATAGAAAAATATGTACATCAGATACATATTTACCACTAATAGTTTGCTGACAGAATACAGGAACTACAGTATACCATAAACATTTACTATTTTAACTTTTAGTGTAAGTATATATTGCTTTTTTTTAGTATAAGCATATATTTTTTTTTCCAATATGTAGAGTATTTTTAATCCACACACTGCGTGTACCTGACCTTGGGTTTACTCCACGAACACCTACAGAGCGCCAACCATATACCGGCTACTGTTTAGGCTCTGGGAATTTCAAGAGTTTATCTTCTGTCATATTCCATACAACCACAGCCAAACCTGAATATCTGAAAACAGCTGAGACATGAAACCTGTATCTAACCATGACCACTCTTTACCTCTCATCTAATAAATTTTTAAGATGCAAAAAGGTTCTCTCCGGATTATAACTTTCCTCATCAGTGGAAAAGAAGCCTGCAACTAAAATCAAGGGGGGTCTCGAGTGTCTGATGTGCCGCTGTGTTTCACGGCGCTAAGTTTGCCGAGAAAGCTTGTTTCCCTCGCACTGATGAAGTGGCGGGCACCCTGAGATCTGAAGAAAAGCAGCAAAGCACAGAGGACCAGAGAAACATCAGTCCGCTCTATGGCCCTGTATTTCACCCCTTTTCTTGCCAGTGTGGGAGTGACAGCTAACAGCAGGTGGCCGGGCACTAGAATAATGATACCAGCTCTGAGTTCCCCTGAGTTTCTGAGCGGCTTAAAAACCTCAAGCGAAGTTCAAATCTGCTCTAACCTCAATTTTCTCTTCCAGAAAGGACAGTCACATTGTACCTGCTACCTAGGATGGTGGTGAGGGTTGAGGGGGCTTACTCATGCGGAGCAAGGCCGAGAAATCTCTCGAAATACCCCAGCAAAGGCGCTGATTTGGTGTTACATGAGTTCACAGGCAGCTTCAACCATTAACTTGGGGGTTAAACCTCAAATTTACCAACTACCAGTATCCAGAAAGGGCATTTTTTTAAAAAATTGAAATTAATCAGTTTTAAAATAAATAATAAATATTCTTTAACAGTCAGTCATATCTGAAATGAAGAAGTAAAAATGACAAATAAATATATGAAAAAATGTTCAACATCACTGGTCATTGGAGAGACATGAATTAAAATAATGCTGAGATTCCATCTCACCCCAGAAAAAAATGGCTACATGGCTACACTCACTACTGTGAAACATAGCATCAAGAAATCAACCAATAACAAACGCTGGCGGGGCTGTGGGGAAAAAGGAACCCTTCTGCTCTGTTGGTGGGAGTGTACATTGGTGTGACCACTGCGGAAATCAATGTGGAGATTTCTCAAAAAACTAAAACTAGAGGTTCCATTTGACCCAGCTACTCCCCTTCTTGGTATCTTTCTGAAAGAATTAAAAGGATCACGCCACAGTGATACACGCACACCCATGGTTACAGCAGCACAGTTCGTAATAGCCAAATCTTGGAAACAGCCCAAATGCCCATCAGCTGAGGAATGGATAAAAAAGATGTGGTTATTTTATATGGAGTACTACTCTACTATAAAGAATGATAAACTTGAGACATTTCCAGATAAATGGATGTACCTCGAGACCATAATCTTACGTGAAATCTATCAGACACACATGTTCAAACATCACATGGTTTCTCTGGTGTGAGAAATCAGAAGTGTAAATAGGGACCAAAATGTATAATTGATATTGTGAAATAGGAAGAAAATGTTCAAATGGGAAGGGAACAAGGGAGAGGGGAAAGGAAAGGGAGGGAGAGCTGAGCATGGTGGCGCACACCTGTAATCCCAGGATGCAGGAGGCCGAGGCAGGAGGATTGCTGCAAGTTCGAGACCAGCCTGGGCTACAAAGTGAGCTCAAGGCCAGCCTGAGCTGCATAGCAAGACCCTGTCTCAAAAAAAAAAAAAAGGAAGGAAGGAAGGAAGGAAGGAAAAAGGAAAAAAGAAAATGAATAGAAGAAAAATACAGAAACAAAAGGTTTTGTAAATAGGAAAAGAGGGATTGAAGGGAATTGAGGGAAAAAAAAAGAAGAATCGAGATATAACATGTACAGGTACAAATTCCATATGATGAGTGTTATCAATATGTGTATCTAAAATCTACCAATAAGATTTTTTAAAATATCAGTCTCCACAGTTGAAAAATTACAGATTGAAGTTATACTGCAAGAGAATGTACTTTTAGAATTTAAAAAAAAAGCCCTGTGTTTTCCTAAGTCATTTACATCCTGAGTTTCAAATTCATATGATTTAATTTAAATCTATATAATTGACAGAAATTGCTTGAAAGGAAAACACGTACACCTCATGCGCAATATCAGCAAATTAGACTTTTTATGAAGTAAAGGTTTTCTTCAGCTTTTTCTTCTGAAGAAACAAAGTTAAATTAGCTACTATTCTATCCCTATGTGTTCCTGTGTTGCATTTCAAATACTGCAAAGGAAATAAGGACCTGGTCTCTTTTAAAAATAATAATCAAAAAGGCCAGGGAGGTAGCTCAGTGGCACAAGCCCTTGCCTGGCAAGCACACCATCATGAGTTCAATTCCCAGTACACAATAAACAAATAAATAAAAATAACAACAATGCCATTTCAATCTCTTAAAGGAAAACAAAAAGAAGCAATGGCCATTGGAAAGCCAGTGACAGCGGGTGACAAGCGAAGCCAGGCTCAGAAGCTGAACGACAGGAGCCAGAGCAGAGCGCCACCCCAACACAGCGCTTCCCAACTGCAGGGGGTTGGTGATAATGAGGTGGTACCAGACATGCCAGCAAACGAGCTGGCACCAGGCAGAACCGTGTTCTTCCCTCTCAAATCTCTCTGCAGCCCCCTGCCTACCTCAAGGAAACAGGTGTGTTCAGTGCCACTACATCTGTAACGACTCCCTAACACCTGTCCGTCTGCCCTTACAGCAGAGAGCAGGCCAGACTCACAGCCTCGGGCAGGGGATGCTATGAGGCGTCATTTAACGATACTTCGGTTTTCATTATATTGATTTCTTTGATCATCTTTTGCATATGGCAAGTGGTACTATTTTCCCATTACTGTGGTTGTACAAAGTTTAACTTTTAAATTCATGTATATAAAATTGGGTTGATCTAAAGGAAATACACAGGTAGACCAGAAAGTATGGTGGCAGTGACATCCCAGGAACGAGTCCGAGAAACACAGTCCTACAGTGGCAAGTTTCTGAGACTGTTGCTCAGAGCACACCGCTCCATTTCTCCATCCTTGTCACATTCATTTCCTAATAACATCACTGCGAATGTCACCTGTCTGTCCAGGCTCCTCCTACCCAGATGTCCTCTCCACACCCACCTGGGATAGACAGGAAAGATGCATTGACCCCTTTACACCTCCAGTGTGCAAAACCTTCACGCTGTGCCCAGCCTCATCAATCAGATTGGACATGTGACTTGGCTCACCCAATAGGAAGAGGCCTGTGTGTTGCTACTTCCCTTCCTGAATCTGCTATCTGCATGAGAAGGTGCCCCAGCCAGTCAGCTGCAGGGCAAAAGACTGCACAGAGCAGAGGCAAGTGTTCCCAGGTATCCCAGCCAAGGCCATCTTAGCTCAGTTGACAGTCACCTGTTGCTAGGCCCACTGACTATAAGAGAGACAGACAAATCATAAGGACCACCAATCTGCCACTGACCTACATGCCTAGCCAGTGTGCCACTGAAGTTTGTACTTGTTTGTTACACAGCATTACTGGGATTCCTAACTAATGGATACACCATTCCATCAACTCATGCAAATCTTACTTTTTCTCCAAAGGCTACCTCCAATGTTACTTTGTCCAGTAAGTCCTTATGAATTCTTCCTTGAGACTTTATTTGTACACGCTGTATTGGAGAGAGGACCTGCACAGTTTTTCTTGCATTCTAATTCATTAATAATGAAGACATCGAGTACCTTAAAGTGTAAAGGAGCCCTTTCCAGATTTGAAAGGACAAATAAATCAATGTAATAATAAAAACTGAAGCGCTCTTACTAAGCACTTCCATGTGCCAGGCACATGCCTTTAATCTCAGCTACCCAGGAGCACTGCCAAGTTCAAGGACAGCCTGGGCAATGTGCTGTGGTACTGTCTTAAGGGCTGGAGATATAGCTCAGTACCCCTGGGTTCGGTCCTCAGTACAAAAAAAAAGAGAAAGAAGAAAGAAAGAAGCAACTGAGGTCTGATTCTGAAGCCTCAGTGTTGCAGAAAGGACAGCGTCAACATACTTTCATTATTTAACAAACACATACATATACTTAAAAAAAAAAAACACTTTCAAATGAGGCCGAAGCTCCTCCGGCCAGTCCCGCAGATGGGTCCCCTTCTCCCTGGAGGTAAGGGGAGCAGCCCCTGAGACTGGTTGGCACCCTCTTTGCAAATCTTTCTCTGTGCGTTTCCGTACACACGCGCGGACCTGCTGCGAATCCACGGCGTGGCGTTCTGTGCAAGACTCCCCGCTCCCTCACATAAATGGCGTCTCACAGGATGCCTTGAGGATCGCTCCATGGCGGTTCCCTCAAAACAGCCTCGTCCCTTTTAGTCTTCCGCCTGAGGGACCCCGTGAGACCTGGGTCAGCAGCCCACAAAAGGAGCAGCTCTGTGATGCCTGCTGGGGGCACCTTTGTCAATTGCCATTTTCGCGACTCACAGCCCCAGCAGCCGCCGACATCTGCTAAGCACTTACAATTGCATGGCGCGGAGGGCCGGGTACTCTGCCTTTAATCCATGCGACAATGTGGGCCAGGAGGCCGGGGTTCCCAGCCCACTCTGTGAATGGGGAAACCGAGGCTTGAACAGTTGAAATGCTTTGTTTGGGTGCACAGTTACAGAAATGGGGAGCCGGGCTTGATTTCAAAGCTGAATCCCATTCGCAGGGCACCAGACTAGGAGCTGGCAGTGGTCCCTTCGCTCAGAGCTGGGAATCCAGAAGTCAGGCCTTGAGCCACTGCTTGCTGATCCTGGGAGTCTTCTGGTATGAGTCTCTGAACTCTAGCTCTGAGGATTGAGCAAGTCACACAGCTCTCTCAGACTCCAGTTTCTCATCTATAAAATAGGCACATAGCCGCACATGGGGGCACATGCCGTAATCCCAGCACTCTGGAAGGTGGAGGTGGGAGGATCACAATTTTGAGCCCAGCCTAGCCAATTTAGCCATTTAAAAACTTAAAAAGGGCCGGGTATTTAGCTCAGTACAAAGGTCCTGAGTTCAACCCTGAGTACTGCAAAATGCAGAATTAAAAATGGGCCTATGTCACCTTTCCCCAGCAGCCTGCTGAGGAGTCACATGTGATGGATCACGTCTGTACAGAAGCTGGGGCTCAGCCCCTCCTGCCCCACACCCACGTCCAATGTGCAGAAGGAGTACTGGGCTCTGGGAAGTGTCTCCAGGGACTAGGATCCTGGCACCTGTCCAGGAGGCAGCATCAGGAATGGAGGGCAGCTGGAGGGAGGGCAGCACAGGGCTCTGGCCTGCTCCTTGAGGCACAGCGGACCAGGTTCACCTTCGGGGCTATGCGAGTGATGAAAACCCAGGAACCTGACCAGAGGGTGAGCTGCAGTGGGTGGATCACACAGCTTCTGGGAATCCGCAGCTGACTCTGCCAGGTCTCCATGACCGATGTTACAGAATAACCATGGCTGTCACTTAATAAAGATTCATTCTGAGGGGAACCTGTGATGTGCATTCATTAATCACTTTCTCCTCACAGTGACCCTGAGATAATACGTGTAATCTCTGTCCTTTGTTTACAAAGGAGAAAAGTGAGGCCCAGAAAGGTTAATTGTGTTTTGTTTTGTTTTCTTTTTTTTCTGAAACAGGGTCTCACCATGTAGTCCAGGCTGGCCTTGAACTTGCAGCAATCCTCTTGATTCAGCCTCCTGAGTGCTGGGATTACCGGTGTGCGCCATGACACCTGGCTGCAAAGGTTAAATCACTGGTCCAAGCCCATCAAGCTACTAAGTGACCAAACTGGGATGACAACCAAGGTCTAACAAACTCTTTGTTTTTTGTTTGTGGAGTGCCAGAAATGCAGCCCAGCAGCTTGAGCAGGCCAAGCAAGCGCTCTACTACTGAGCTACGCCCCCAGCCCATTAAACTCATTTCTTGACAAGCACAGAATGCCCTGATCTATTGCCAATCAAGACAACATTGCAGCCAAAACAACAGGTATAGTAGAATCCTTTTTTCTGAATATAAAATGTACACACACACACACACACACACACACACACACACACACAAACACACGGAAGTTCTCCAAAATGTTAGCAACTGCATCTGTCAGTTATTATAAGGGAAACTTGCTTCTAACTTTTCTAAAAGCCTGACTTATCTATTCAGGAGTCCCACAGCCTATTAGGAATCAGGTTGTACCACAGGAGGGGAGGATGGGGCCAGCGAAGTTTCCTCTGTTTACAGGAGATCACATCTCTCACTTCATTGCCCGAGCTCCGCTTCCTGTCAGGTCAGCTGCAAGTTTAGATTCTCAAAAGAGTGCAGACCCCGCTGTGCACTGGGCAAGTGAGGTTATGGAGGTTTTGTGCTCCTTTGAATCACCCTGAAGCCATCATCCCGTTCCCCCCTCCCTGTCCGTGGAAACATGGTCTTCCCCAACACTGATCCCTGCTGTCAAATAGTTGGGGACCGCTGATCTATATAATTAGTTACAAATGTCATGATAATCAGACATTTGCTAACAATGACAATATACCTGAGTCATCTTTAATACCTGCCACCTCGTTAAGTTTTAAACATACAATATATATGTGCCAAGCATTCTGGTAAACACAACACACAATTATTTCCTCGATCTTCACAATAGCCCTAGTGTAGTAACAGCTCCATTTTACAGACAGAGAAACTGAGGCCATCGCACTTATGTAGTTCTCCCGTGGTATTAGATTGTTTTAATATCATTTCTCTCGTCCTCCAATTTCCAGACTTTAAAAATCTGGAAATATTTCGGATGGTTTGTTTCAAAATCAAAAAACCCCATCCCCTAGAAATCCTAATTCAGTGACTCTGGGGAAGGCCTAGAAACGACAAGCTTCCCAAAGGATATGAGGATCACACATCCATCTATGGACTGAATTATCACAGAAAAAGCAATGTACTATTCAGACAAGCCAAAGTATCGGGGTCCTAGGGCAGTAAAAACAGGCCAGGAACCCGAATCCAGAAGCCAGAGTGCAGCGCGTGTGGCACGCTGTCCCCTCCAAGGGCCGTGGGCTCATCCGGGCACCGCGCACACGCTCAACAGTTCCCAGCGCAATCAGCACACCCCGGGTCAGAAGGCTCACAGGTGGCTCTGCGGGGACAGAGCCAGAACGCCGGGGTGCAATTCCCCATCTCCACCCCAGGGGGCAGCCTGGCCCCTTCCACAGCAGATGGAAAATTTTTGCGGGCTGGGCTCCATCTGAGCACCCTCCGTGCCTTATTACTGTACTCTGTATTAGCATGATGGCAAATTTAGCAGCATAAACAACAAAAAAAATTTTTAAAAGTCAAGACATGTGACAGAGCTAAAAATAATTGTGTCTGAAATCCCTAATGTAAGACGGGAAACTTTGCATTCAGAGTCTAAACCACGGCAAACCCAGGGACCTATGGGTAAGTCCACAGGGTTTGGCTTGCCACAGCCCAAACCCGTCACCCCGGGGTGCTCCGTTTAGAGGCACAGCAGAGCCCGTGAAAATCAGCAGGAGAGCAGTGTATGCTGCGATGCTGCGCAGACCCTCTCACGAGTCTCGGGTGTACAGCATCAGGGCAAGGGCTCCTCTCCCACCATCATGGGGAAACTGAGGCTTGGGAGTGACACGGGTGGGCTTCAGGCCACCACAGATCTCGAGCGGGCTCCACAGCCTCTGTCCCCTCAGGACCCCCTGTCTGCCTGTGGCATTGCTACCTTCTCTTTAGCAGTCCTGAGTGCAGGGGCCCTGGCCTGGCACCTGTTTCTCCCAGTGCCCACATCCCTCTCCTGCCAGTTGTGGGCACAAAGGGCACTTTCCCATCCTTCGGGTGCCTCCCCTTCCCCACCACCCTGAAATGTCCCTGTCACACCACCCTGCTTTTTTTACCCCTCCGTAGCACTTTGCTGTCGCACAAATTATCCTGTTTATTGGTTTCCATGGTTACGCCTCCCCACCACCACCACCACACACCCATCAGACTGTCAGCTCCGGAGCAACATGGGCTTGGCCTGTCTTTTCCCCAGCGATCAGAGCCAGGCCTGGCATACAATCAGGGCCCAACACGTTTTTCTCAGTCTTTCAGTAAACTAATACCCCCGGAAGTGGGCATGAGGCCTCTAGACATAAATCTGAACTCCTTTTCTAGCCAGAGCAGGACCAGCAGCAGTGGGTCACTGGCCGAGCAGCCAAGGCCCTGGGGTTATCAGACCCACATGAGGGTACTGAAATCGCTGCAGCCGCAGCCACAGCCAGGGGCCCAACTCCTTCCCATGGTTGCCAGGGCGACCATTGTCATAACATCCCTGGCTCAGCAGGGCCAGCTGACAGGGAGAGAACATTTGACTGAGAAGGTCTCAAGTCATCAGCGTATTTGCATCCACAGGCAAATTCCCTGCAGAGGAAGAGCTAGAGGTCCGGGAGACACACCCTCCTTCCCCGCAGCCCAGATCTCAGGGAGAACAGAACACCTCAGCCAAGGCACAGAGGACTAGAAGCCTCGTGGCCATCCCCAGGAATGCTGAACAGCCCACCCCCACCCCCCACCCCCGTGCCTTGTCAAAGCCTCGGTATGCTGATGGCTCTCCACTTTCCTCACGCTGTGACTGCTCATGCACAAGACAAATGATAGTAAAAGGACTTCATAGCATTCATCAGCACTTACAGGGTGGCAGGTCCGACAGGAGCCTCCTTACATAATCCTTAGTGTAAATATAGCATCCACGCTATAACAATACATTATGCTATGATATACCACCCTTATACTGTATGACATACAGTCCCAGATGTAGTCATAGGTCACGTGATACTTCATATAGGATACATAATATAATTTGAAATATAGCAGTAGCTATACAGCATATATTATGTATTATAGTAATATTTCATTTTTATTTTTAATGTTTATGAATACACATTTATAATACATAATGATGACATTCATCATGAGATGTTGGTGCGTGTATATAATTAATTCTCTTAATTTTCTTTACTTCCCCTTCCTCCTGCCCCTCTAATAATACTATTACTAATAAACTGTTATACAATAATATATTCATAGTGCAGTCACAGCTAAGTTTTAGTGAGCATTTACTATGTCAGGCACTGGGCTTGGCACACACTATATGGAGACTAAGTGCCATATTAATATTATTTGATTGTCATAGTGTTACAGGTTGTACCTCAAATGGCCCCGTAGAGCATAAGGCTTGGTGCCAGCTGATAGCACTACTGTACTGGAGGGCGGTGGAAACCTTAGAGGTGGGGCCTAGTCGGGGGAAGAGGTCACTGGGGGTGTGTGCCCCTGCAGGGCATCCTGGGGCTGTCACGCTTTCTTCCTGGCCACCGCAGCGTGAGCAGGTGTGCTCCACCCCATGCTCCCTTGGCCCAAAGCAGTGCAGCCAAACAAGCCTGTCTGAATTCACAGGCCAAAATAAATCCTTCCTCTTAAGTTGATTCTCTGAGGTTCTGTCACAGGACGGAAAGCTGACTTCCACAGAGACGCATCTCAGGGGCTTCACACCATTCCCATTTTTGATGGGAGGAGACAGAGACACTGAATGATCGTGGAACTTGTCCGAGGTCACACAGATAACAGACAGGGACAGAGCTGCCCCCCAAGCCTGTCCTGTCCCTTTTTTCTGTTCAATACTGTCAGACTTGGGCTTGCTGCGTGCAGAATCACCTGGGGAACTTGTTAAAAATATATCGGCTGAGCTCCTGTTTGGCCCAACCTGAGCCCCAGATATCCCTGGGGGTGGGGGCTTCTCATTTCTATTAAGCAAAGTCTCCGGAGAATTCAGACAGAGGCACAGGTTCGGAACCACTGCACTGGGCTTGACTGCCCTGCCCTCTGACAGCCAGCTTTTCCTCAGGGGGAGCTTTACGATGCCAATCAGGTGATTTGGTAAAGCCGGAGCTTGGAGGAGGTGGTGAGGTGATATGTGCAGAACCTTCGATCCCAAAGGGAGGAGCAGAAGCAGGGGGTTGGGTGGGGTGAGAATACCGGGTCCCCTCAGAAAACCTGAACCCCACTGTCGTCGCTCACTCCATCGCTTTGTGGGAACCAGAAGGTGCTTCCATAAAAATGAAATGAATAACAGCACACACGTTTGTCCGTGACTGGCTTGAAGGGAGCTAATTATCTAATAAATTGGCCGGGAATGATGTGGGGACAGTGACCATGAAACTCACCTGGGCCTCCCAAGAGAGCCCGCAGGATGAAGCCCATAGGCTCTGAATAAACACTTACCCCTCTCCATTTTATTTCTTGATGGACTTTTGCCAAATTCTTCATCTTAGCGCCACTCGGACCCTCATTCAGAACTGAATGAACAGCTTTGGGTGGGAAGTCAGGGAGAGGTTCCACCAACTTTTTCTTTCTTTTCAGTTAGTAAATTTCACCTACAAGCTAAATGTTTTTCACCCAAAGATACAGTTGGAAATGTTCAAGTTAAGCAGAAAATGGTCCCGCTAATGTGAACCATACCACATCCCTGTGCGGGTTAAATGCCCAGGTGAGGAAGGACAAACATCGAAGTTAGGGGCCTGGCCTGCCACTCCTTGTTGATATTAAGAAACACTGGGGCTTGGACAAGCCACGTAACCTCTCACAAACTCACTTTCTATGTGTTAAAAGAGAGATTAAAAAATAATACCAGTACTCCTAAGAGGCTGAGGCAGGAGGATCAGAAGTTCAAACCCAGCCTGGGCAGGCAATTTAGCAAGACCTTGTCTCAAAATAAAAAATAAAAAAGACGAGGGATGTAGCTCAGCATGAAGGCCCTGGTTTCAGTCAACCAATATTAAAAAAAAAAAAAATTTGGAAAATACTTGGAAGCTGAGGCAGGAGGATTGCAAGTTTGAGGCTAGCCTGGACAGCTCAGTGACTCCCTGTCTCAAATAAAAAGAACTGGAATATAACTCAGTGATGAAGTACCCCTGGCTCAATCCCCAGTATAGGAAAAAAAAAAAAAAATCTCTCAAGAGTGCCTTCAAATTCAAAACCTCCAGGATTAGCCTGGAGGGAATAATGTAGGGGTACAGGCTCTAACACCTGTAAGTTTACACAGGGGTCTCAACTCTGCTGGGCAAGAAAAGCCATCTGGGTGTCTCCTCGTGCTGCACCCAGACCCAGAGCCACACGGCCATGGTGAGAAGCAAACGCTAGCCATGCAGGGGGGCGCTCAGGATGAAGAAAGAGTGTCCATCCAGACTGGCTGCTCCGGCAACAATCCCTGCAACCGCCGTGGCCACCTCGGGCAGAGGGAGGCATGGGAGCAAGATGAGTCCCAGCGGGGAGTGTTCCAGAGCTCAGGTCCGCTCTGGCTCTCACGAATTAGTGGGCGGAACCACACTCTGCAAACCCCATACGTAAGTCAGCACCCTGGGATAGAACGTCCTGGAACACAGAGGGCCGTGTTTGGTGTCTGTGATATGCACTGTGGCTACGGAGCACTGTGGCTACGGAGCACTTGAGGCTAAGGCGGGCAACCGAGGAACAGAGTTTTATTTAACGTTAATTCATCTAGCTTTAACAAGACACACGCCACTGCGGCACCATGTTGGACGGCATGGGCAGCAACCCTCTCTCCCTGGTGCTTCTTCCTTCAGCAGCTGAACACCGTACCTGCTGCTCCACCTCTTTCCCAGGTCATGTGGAGGTCAATGGAGCTGCTACAGAGGGCTGTGGCTCTGCTGAGAGGAGGTTACTTGGGAGGAGCTCCCCACGCCTCCCAAACCTTCATTTGCACAACACACGGTGCGCACAACCAAAACACCTCAGCCTGGCCTCGGCAGCTCTGTACCAACTCCCCATCACGAACCTCACAACTCTTTATTCCAAGTCCAATCAAAGTTCTTCCACTCAACTGAGCCAAGCTCACTACCCCAGGGCCTTTGCATATGCCAGCACCGCCACCTGGAACCCTCTTCACACACATCTGGATGGTCCTGTTCTCCCTGCACAACTCCACTCCTATGTCCATCCACACCTGCACCAATAGACCCCCTACCCCAAGACTGTCTTCCCTACCACTATGCCCCTTCTCTTCCTGGCACCTATCCGAGTCTCCAAACATAACCCCCTGGGGCTGGGGATATAGCTCAGTGGAATAAGCGCTTGCCTAGCAAGCGCAGGGTCCTGAGTTCGATCCCCAGTACCGAAAAAAAAAAAAATAACCCCCTGATATCTGCTTGCTTAGTCCTCCTTCCCCATTCAGCCAGAATCACATCACTGCAGCTTCCTTCAATCAGGTGCTCAATAAAAATGGGTTGGATAACAAGTGCCTAGAAGAATGAATTCCATATACTTCTCTCCTCTGCTCCTTAACTGCACGAGTGGTTCTCAAAGTGGGGTCCTTGGACCAGGGACACCGGCACTAGCTGGGGCCCTGTTAGACCCGTGTTGCAGGGAACCCTGGTGTTTCTCACAAGCTGACTTCACTCGGAGGTTCAAGCTGGAGAGATTTCATTCCAGGCCCTTTGGTGCCTCTGAAATGACCTCCTCCCCTGTGAGGTGCTCATCAGCCAAGGTCTAGCTCAATTTCTCAGGCTCCCTGGAAGCTTCCTTGCTCAGCCTGGGGTATCATCCTCCCATCCCACCCACTCAGCACTCTGTTAATGCCTGACAGGGAAAATACACCTCCTTGCATGGGGCTCACTGACAGTCACATCCTAACACCACTGTGAGATGTTAAGTATCTTGAGGGCAGGAATTTGGACTTTGTCTTCTTCGCAGCCTCCCAAGAAGGAACTTGGAAAGGATGAAAACTACAGGATAAATGACTGACTGACTGAAGTGCAAGAAGGAGCAAATGAGAAGCTGTCTCCTTGAACAGAAACCAGCACTGCCTGCTCGGGCTGGCTGCGAACTCCGGGCTGAGACCGTACAGGACTTGCTGCTGTGTTTGTTTGGGCTTGTTGGGTGAGGCGCGTGTTTGGTGACTGGAGGTACAAGCAGAACAGGCTGGCAACTCCAGCCATCTGCCACTAACCCAGAGATGAGGTGCTGACAGCAGAGCAGTGCACAGCAAGGCTTCCAGAGGGAAGGGGGAGGTTCTTTGAATCATGTCACCCACACTAGTTTGGTAAATGCCCTTCCATCTCTGTCCTGCAGATCCTGCTCTTTCTCCCAGCAATCTCAGCACCTAAGTGGCAGCAACGGTCCCCATTGTGTATTCAGGCTCTTCACATATATGGTATCCGAGCCTTATCATAAACCTGTAAGGGTGGCCGCATGAGCCCATTTCACAGATGAGGAAAGGGGAGCTTGTTGCACACAATTCCAAATGGGCAGTAGCAAAGGCAACCCCAGGACTATGTGGCTTCACGGCTGCAGTCTTTGGTAGCCATTTGACTTTCCTGGACAGAGAGCCAAGGGACAGCATTATGGATTCAGGTCCAACAGGGTTCTGTTAGTCACTCTGAAGTGTCGTGGCCCAATTAATTTTTCTCAAAGTCATAGGAAGAGGAACCAGAAGAATGAGAGACTAGCTCAGGGCTCCACCCCAGACCAACACTCCTATTCAGGATGCTTCTGCGGAGCACTGGGGCACCCTGTGCACCAGTGCAGAAGGACATACATTCCTGTGCAGTCCTAGAGGCAGCGACAGGCCTCAGGGGCAAACACCGTGACAGCTCTAAAAGGGCCAGGTTGCCCCAAGAGGAAAGACCTCCACCCCCAGCAGGGCTCTCAGGGAGCCCTGAGCTCAGTGATGTGGACAGGGACAAGCACAACTCCCCCACAGATGACAAGAGGTGCTCTGACACAGACAAGTGTTCCAAAGACACAGATGACTTCTGTGAGGGGCAGTGTCGAGGAGAGGGAGGCATCCAAGCTGGCCGCGTCCTGTTTGCAAGTCGCCATTCAGCTATGACCTACATACGCAAAGACATCCCCACTGCCTCCCTCCTGGCAGGGGCAGGTCACATTTAGATAGAGATGTTGAGCTTAACAGACCTTCAAGTTCCTTTTAACCCTTGAATCCTAGGATTACAGGGATCTGAGATGTATCGTTCTTCTACCCAGCCACCCAACCAAATAACCACCCATCTAATCCAGCCATCTGTCCCCTCAGTGATACATGTATCCAACCATATAAAATCATCCATCTAACCATCTATCCAGCCAACCATTTATCCATCTGTCCCTCTATCCATCCAGCCAGCCAGCCAGCCAGCCAGCCGGTCATCAAATAAATATTTCACTCCTGGCACCTTCTTTAGCACCGCAGAATGAAAACACTGGGAGGCTGGGATTTACTCCCATCTTGAAAACCAATGCCATCCCACCAGGTACATCAGGCTCTGCACAGCTGTTACATCTAACGACTATTATTAATAATAAAAAAAAGTTCAAACCAACTACATGGTAGAGTCAGGTAAGATATCATCCTAAAAGTGCTTCATAGTGCCCAGGCCATAGCTGGAAGTGAACAATCAACTTCCTCCTAGTGCCAAGCACTGTACTAAGCCCTGAGGTAAGATGGTGAACAAGGCAGGCTTGGTCCCTGACCTCATGGAATTTGTAGGATGAGTGCAGTGAGTGTAACAAGCAGGGAACACATAATAAGCAAGGATCGTTTATGACTTAGACCAGCCAAAGGAAGTCTCCCTGTGGAGAGAATCAGATAGCTAGACATAGCAGTATGTGCAAAGGCCCTGAGGTGAGAAAGCGCTTAGCATGTTTCAGGCTATGAGTTGTGAAAGCCCTTGGAGTATCATGGGTAAAGAGGAGAGAAGGTCAGGCATGGTGGCACACAAGTATAACCCCAGCAGTCAAGAGGCTGAGGCTGGAGGATCGCTGCAAGTTCAAGGCCAGCCTGGGCTACACAGTGAGTTCTAGACCAGCCTGCTACATAGTGAGACACTGTCTCCACAAAAGGCAAGAAGGAGGCCATTAAAGAAGCAGGTGGCAGCTGGATCCTGTAGCACCTCCTACAGTTGTGGAGACCCTTTGGGATTTCATTCCTATGCAGTGCGGAGCTTCAGAAATTTCTGAAGCAGTGAATGACATTATAAACAAAGTGGGTAAACAATGTTACCTGACCAGTAAAGCCACCTCGTACAGATGGGCCTGGCCGATGTCACTGTGCCCACTGCACCAATGGGAAACACAGGCTCCAGGCAATTCAGGGTCTCTCCCACCTCCTGAGTACCTGTACCTGTAACTACCTAGGCTGGCCATTAAAGCCCTGCCTACAGACCACAGCTGCACAATCCCCAGCCCCAGGCCAAAGGAAGAGGGAGGACAGGCAAGCACAAGACTGGGGACGAGGAGGAGCCCCTGCTTCCTGTGAGTTCCGAGAGCCACAAGGAGGACAGACTCAAGATCACCTGGCCACTTCCATCCCCACATCAAAGAGGCAAAACCCCCAACCAAGCCAGCATCATTAGCATCTCAAATGGTCTTCCCAAAAGGGAGTTTCTAAAGATCCATCTCTACAGTGCTGAGAACAGATATAAAAAAACCAAAACCAAAACCATCCCAGAATCCTGATGGCCTGCCAGCCAGCCCAGACACACAGTTTCCTCCAAACGTCAATACTCAGAAGAAGTATAAAAGAAGTGCTGCCTTGAGACCAGGAGACACGCGATCTCGTGTTTCCAATGATGTGCAAGTTCTTACAGCTTTATGAAAAGAAATCTAGCAAGAGCCCTTACACGTACAGCCTTTTAGCAGTTTGCACTAGCGAGGCTGGGGCTGGTCACGTGGCCTGGATCAAGCAATCCCTGCAAAGAGGATGCCATCGGTTTAGACCAGTCCCAAGTGGGAAGCAACAGTGCAGTCCAACTGCCACACCACACACAGAGTCCTCTGCAGGCCCACGTGGGGAGGGGGCACCAGGCCTTGCCGACCAGCTCTGCCTTCGCCATCTCCACCACCCACTCCTGCACCTCTCTTTTCTTCAAGCCTCACCTGAGCAACAAACAGGGTAGAGGCAGCGAAAGCATCCACCGTGCGGGAAAACTGCACGCCAGGAACACCTTCCCATCTTCCTTCCTGACCTGCAGCCAGTAACGCCAAAGTCTGCCCCTGCCACAGGAGGACAGATCCCGGCCTTTGTCCCCGGGCCCACCATGGTATAATTGCAATGGCACTGCTAAGTATGAGTGATAAAGCCCAGACTCAAAGAGCCACAGAGATGCCTCAAGGTTACACAGAGACGAGTGGCACAGCTGTCCCAGAATCAGGTGTTTCCACTGAAGGTCACAGGAGTCATTCCTGCCCCTGTTTATCGAGTGCCTAATACATAAGGGGCACCACACTAGGAATTGCATAGGCACATCTCATGTGATCCACTCAATGACCCTATGCAGCAGGGACTATTTTATTTGTCACACTTTATAGATAAGGAAACACACACCTAGAGGTTAGGCAGTCTGCCCAGGGTCACACAGCCAGCAAAAGAATCAGAAAGTCTAGCTCAGAACTCAGGCTCCTAACCACTATGCTATCCTGGCAGGGTTATCTCAGTATGTCTGTAATATGAGCACATAGTATATGCATAGAATTATACAGATTTAGTTGAGTATCAGACACACTGATAATTACATGTATTGCATAAATTAAACTCATGTGCACACACATAGAAGTATTTAATTATACATGAAACACATGGTCAGATATGTGTATTTATACATATTGCCATGTAAAGGGCAGTACACCGTTCACATTTATACGCAGCACAACCCACAGGTATAGATATTTATATGTAATTGTCACGTGTGTTTTTTTCATTTTTGCTCAGTGCATTTTGTTTCATTAGCACCTATTACCTGGCTTATTAAAAAATAAAAAAGTCACCTCCTGGGAAGACAGAATAGCTTGTCATCTGCTTTTATAAGGGCCTGAGACCCAGGCCAGGAGGGAGGGATTCAGGCGAAGTCTTGAACTTGGTCAAACTTTGTCAAAATCCAGCGCACTCAGGAACCACAGGGAAATGCAACCTTGATCAATTAATCCAGCTTCAGGGAAGTAAAAAAGCTACTAAAACTGGTTTCAACAAAGGAATTTTAATTACATCATCATAGAGCACAAAATCCAGAAGCAAAGTGGCTCCTCGGGTTGGTTCACTCAGTAGTGTATCTACAAAGTAAGGGACCACACACGGTTTGGCTCCTCATGGGCACAAAATGGCTGCAGCAGCTCCATGCAAACAACAGCACTAGGGACAAGCATCCGTTGCACCCCCTCCCATGGGTAAGGAAGGAACACCTTTCCTAGAAGCCATCCCCCAGGAACATCCCTTCCCACCACACTGTCCAGGATGGAGTCACAAGGCCATCATCACCGAGTCACTGCAAAGAGAATGTCATTGGCTTAGACCAGTCATGCGTGATGAGTGGGGCTGTTCAGATGAACAAAAACAAAGCCGTTTTCATCTGGGGGGTGTGGAGAGGTGATGCCGAACAGGTAAGACCCGAATAGCTCCTGTCCTAACCCCTACTGGGTATAACCATAGAAGTGCTAGAACTTTTCAGTTTTCATTTATATGTTCAGGCTTTCGTTTTCCCATGAGGCCTTCTGAGCTTTTCACTGGAGGCCAGAACTTTCCACTGGACACCAGATCATCCCTGGATTCGGTTCTGGGGAACTCAAAGAGGGTCAGTGTTACAGATGAAAGCTTCTACCACACCCAAAGCATGGTTCTCCAAAGGAACAAGTTCTGCGTGATTCCACTTACAACAGGAACCTACAATTGTCACATTCACCAGGCCAGGAAGTAGTTCAGAGGTTGAGGAGCAGGAGTGATAGGGAGACGATGGACTGAATGCTTGTGTCCCCCCAGAATTCACAAGGTGAGGCTCTAATTCCCAATCTGAGCACCTTGGGAGAGCATGTCTGTAGGAGGTAATCAGGCTTCAGGTGAAGTCCTGAGGATGAGCCCGCACCATGTTAGCGACCTTACAGGAGGAGGAAGAAGCTGGAGCTCGGCCATCCTCTACCACAGCAGTGCAATCAGGAAGAGGCCTGCACCACGACCCAGCCATGCTGGCTCGCTGACCTCAGACATCCCAGCTTCCAGAAGCATGAAAAATAAATTCCTGTTGCTTAAGCCACTTGCCCCATGGGATTTGTATGGCAGACCACATTGGCCAAGTCCAGGTGTTAGTGTTCAAAGGGGACAGAGTTTCAGTTGGGGTAATAAAACTGTGCAGGAGAGAGATGGTGGAGATGTGTGCTTAATGCCCTGTACACTGTATGCTGGAAAACAGTGAAAATGGTAACTGTCAGCCACCTTGTAATCAGTCGCTGAAGTAAGAGGATTCCAAGTTTAGGCATGGCCTGGGCAACTTAGCAACATAGCAAGACCCTGTCTCAAAATAAATACAAAAATAAAAGGGCCAGGGCTGTAGCTCAGTGTGAAGGCTCTGGTTCAATCCTCAGTGCTGGGGAAGAAAAGCAAATGCTGTACTATGTATACCGTACTATATTTTTACCATAATATAAAAAAGTACCACGAGGCCCATTTTATAGTGCAGAGACTGAGGCACTATCACACACCTGAACAGCTTGCCCAGAATCTACCATGTAAGTTAGTGGTGGAAGGAGAATCAGAACCCAAGTCATCCAGCTCTGAAAAATACACCCCCTTCCCAGCTTCAGGTATCTCTTCAAACTTAGGTCACAGGCAGAAGGAAAACGCAGGCATGAGGAGGAGAATGTTAGCAAAGCAAGGCCACTGGTAGTAGAGGGCAGGTGCTGGGCAGCTCTTGAAGGACAGGAGGCCAAGGTGCAGTGGGAGAACTGCGTGGCCCAGAGTCAGGGTACCAAGTTCTATGATGACAGTGACAGTGACAGTGATGGTGACGGTGGCCTAAAACTTTCCACCAAAATCCCCACTTGTAGTTACTGAGCTCTTAGGGGAAAATTAACACAGCTCCCCAGGGCTGAGATTTTCCATGTTTAGCTTTAACCCAAAGGAAAGTTTTGTTAGAAGGTTTCAATGGTGTGACTATTTTTAAATAAGGAGACTCAGGGTCACAGTGCCAGCACACTCGAAAAGGCACAGCAGAGTGGCATCCTGCCTCTTCCTCTCCCCACCCCACTTCAGTTCAAATGGCTGAACTACAGTAGGAAGGAAAGAAACGTCACACTTCCTTCAGAGCCTGCCATAGAGCAGGCGCTTGCTCTGTCCTGGCTCAGAGGGCCTCAAGCAGGAGCGACTGTGTCCTCACGGGGACATCTGGCAATGTTTGGAAACATGGGATCACCACAGCTTAGGGATAAGCAACGCTGCTGGCATCCAGAGGGTGGAGGTCAAAGAGGCTGCCTGGCATCACCCCGTGCCTGAGGCAGTGCCCTCAGCAGAGAACCACCCAGGCCAAGTGTTCCCTGTGCTGAGGCAGAGGACCCCTTCCTACCCCACTGGCTCTCAAGCTTGGGCATGCATCATGATCTTCCAGGAGCCTCGGGAAAATGTAGATCTCCAGCCCAGTCACTGACTCGGGGGTCGGTCTGGAGAGAAGCCCAACTTTGCATTTCTGGCAAGTTGCAAGAGGATGCTATTGTCACTGGCCCAGGGACCACACTTTGAGAAGCACCATCCTGGGTCATCCACACAACATTCTTGAGGCCTGGCCACTGCTGTTCCCATCTTATGGATGTGAGTGTGAAGGCCCACTTAGCCTAAGAAGGAGAAGTGTTGCTCAAAACTGCATGTCACACAGGCTGGTGAATGACAAGCCAGCAGGTGCATTTATCTTCAGACAAGATCCGAACAATCTCCAGCCACCTCAGCACTTGGCTAATGTTCCAGACAAGGGCACCAACCTCAAAACTCCACAATAGTGTGCTTGTTATGGTTTGTGTCTCCATGTCCCCCCAAATCCTCATGCAGTTATGGGGTGGCTTTTAGAGTTTATGACTGATCCATGATCCAATGCTGGGGCTATGGGTGTGAGAACTATACCCACCCTAGGGCGGATAGTTTGTATATGTAAGGGAGAGAAAGAGGCTGCTGGCTGCCATTCCTCCCTTCCTACACTTGCTTTGCTGTGCTCTGCTGCCATGAGCTGTAGCCCTCTGCCATGTGCCACTCTGCCTCACAGCTAGCTAAGTATGGTCTGAAATCTCCACAAACTGTAAGGTAAATAAACCTTTCCTTCCTTCATTTTGGGCACTGGGTATTTTGTCCCAGCAATGAGAGAAAAGTAACCGAGACAGTGCTCTCAAAACTCACGCTTTTAATCCCCAGTACCGCAAAAAAAAAAAAAAAAAAAAACTCACGCTTTTAAACCATATGAAAATCTTTTGCAGGTTCTATAAACTCTTCATAGAAGACCATTTTCCCGGACTTCTGTGTCCAATTTACTTCACGTGGGGACCCTCCTCCCGGCCTTTACTCAGAGCCATTGTATTACATTTGAAGCTGTTTATGTACCCACGAACTCTGAATTTTCTCTTCCCACTTAGATCCACCAGGGGACATCTTTCCACCAAATCTTGCATCACTCTCAAATGACATAATGGAACTGAGGTTGGACTGGGAGTCAGGAGACCTGGGTTCCAGCAGATGGGAAAAGGGAGTCTCAGGGTGGAATATTGCAACATGCCCTCTTCCACCTCAAAGGGCTGCTGGATTCCCTTGTGGGTGAGGAACTACCACTGGGTCACCTTGCTACGCAGTTAAGCACTGCCATGCCTCATTTCAGGAAAATTAAATCATTGGGCAAACACTAAGTAAAGTCCTATTATGAGAGCACACTCTCTTTATTAGAAATGTCTTTATATACCTAATGTGATGAAAAGCAACAACTGGGATCTCTGTCTTTCTCATGGCTCTCACAGTATTTCCACTTTATCCATTTCTTCCTTTTAAAACTCATCTCGTTTCTGTCTTTATTTTTTCAAATTTCTGTTCTCATAGGTCAGATTCAGACTTTTTACAAACATTTTCCCACATACTGGCTTCTGGGAGAAGATACATCTTACAACACTATACCAGGAGTGAGCAAACTTACTACCCAATGGCCATGTCCAGCCCTTGGCCTGTTTTTATAAATAAAGTTTTATTGGAATACAGGTACATCTATTAATTGACATATTGTCTGTGGCTGCTTTTATACTACCAGTGCTGAGTTGAGCAGCTGCCACAGAGACTGAATGACCTAGACAGCTTAAAATACTTACCATCTGGGTCCTTATGGAAAAGTGTGCTGACCCCTGCTCTATGTACCAAAACATCGATTTTACGAGAAGTTGCTTGTAAAGCAGTTTTATAAATAGTACTACATCTCGACTCCAGATGTAGGACTGTACCTGTCTTATCCCTGACCCACAATCAACATAATAGAGGACACATAGCTGGACTTAATAATTATTTGCTGAGTAAATGAACTGCTAGTAAAATTTAAGGGGAAACTGGAATGAGAACCTAAGTGAACCAAAGAAAGCCTTCTCAAAGAAAGCTGCTGTATGCAGTGGTGCACACCTGTATTCCCAGCTACTTGAGAGATTGAGACAGAGGGAGATCAAGTCTGAATCCAGCCTGGACATCCTAGCAAAATCCTTAAAATGAGAAGGGGCTGGGGATGTTGCTCAGCACTCCCTGGATTCAATTCCCAGTAACATGAAAAAGGAAAGTGGCCAAGTCACCAAAGAAGTAATGTCTGAGGCTCAGTCTTCTCATCTGTAGATGAAGACCAACATTTTCTACACTTCCTCCTTCACAGGGTTGGTGGAGGTTCGTCAAATGCCATATAGCTGAGTAGATGCAAAGCACATCAGTCTCAGCACAAAGATGTGGGGCCACATAAAGACTCCCCACCCACAGGGTGTGTGATTCGGGTCAGGTTACATCATCTCTCTGAACTTCAGAACCAGATCTATAAACCGAGGAATCTACTTCATACAGATTCGTGTGAGGTTAGGTGCAAAAAACCAAGATTACAGAGAGCACCTTGGGGCGCCCAGGACACAATCAACATACTTTTCACAGTCTCTAGGAGGCAGGTAAAATCATGACCAAGAGGGGCAAGGACAGGCATTCGCAATATGAGGAGGCAGTAGTACTTTAAAAAGTCGAAATTAACACCAAAGCAAATTTACAAAGAACCAAATTTTAAACAAAGACAGGACCTAGTCATGCTAGCATTAGGGTGAGAAGAGTGAGATAAACTGTACAAGTTGTGGGTGACAGGTTGTTTTTGCATAAAATGTTATTTGTTAGCCAGGCGTGGTGGCACATACCTATCATCCCAGCAACCGTGGAGGCTGAGGCAGGAAGATTGCAAGTTTGAGCTCTACCTAAGACCCTGTCTCTAAATGAAAAGGGTGCTGCAAGTCAATGCAAAGCCCCTGGTTTCAGTTCTCAGCGTAACACAAAACAAAAGGAATTTTTCTTTATTATGAACTTTTGTACTAATCTCTACCTTTAAATATTGTGTTAAAATGTTACATATGAAAATGGTATTCATTACTGACGTTTTATCCTCCCCATGTTAAACTTTGTGCCCCCTTTAAAGTTGGTGTCAAAATTTTACATATTACTGACTTTTCTCTGCCCTCTCTCCTGAAACATGTGCTTTGCTGTCTGATTCCATTCCGGGCCCTGTAAAGAGGCCTATGTACCTCATTTGCACAAAATAGTCCTCCCACCCAGGAGCTCTCCATCTTGGCTGCACATGTGAATTAACCAGAGAAATTAAAACACAATAATGATAAAACCAATCCTGCCGGATGTGGTGGCACACACCTATAATACCAGCACTCTGGAGGCTGAGGCAAGAGGATTGTTGTGAGTTGCAGGCCAGCATGGACAAGAAAGTGAGCTCAAGGCCAGCCTGAACTGCATAGCAAGACCTCGTCTCAAAAAACGATGAAAAAATAAAAACATAATAATGATAAAACCAGTTATAAGAAAGAGAAGTGGGAGCTTCTCTGCATATTTTGAAAAAAGCTTCCTGACCACATCACACCCTAGGATAGTTATAAACAAAAAAACAAACAACAATGGTTACAAGTGTGGCACGGGTGTGAAACTGGAACCCTCATACCTTGCTTGTGGTGGTGTAAAACGGTTCAGGCACTGTGGAGGACAATTTGGCAGTTCCTTGATACCTCAAACAAGGAGTTACCATATGACCCAGAAATTCCACTCCCAGGTGTCTAAGCACACGGAAATCATACAGTGTACAAAACTCATCCATGAACATGCATAGCAGCAGTGTTCATAGCAGCCAACACATGCAAACAATCCAAATGTCCGCTAGTCAATGAATGGATAAACAAAATGTCCTGCGTCTGCCCTGTGGAATATTATTCAGCCATAAAAACAGAAAGGAAGTACCGATGCATATACCACAACATAGATGACCCTTGAAGACATTAAGCTGAATGTGAGAATCGCACAGAGAGGCCACAAATGGCATTGTCCCACTGATAAGCCATGTCCAGAACAGGCAAATAAATCCCTAGAAATGGAAAGCAGAGTCGTGGCTCCTGGGGGTTAGCGGGAAGGGAATGGGGGGACGACTGCTCAGGGGTATGGGCTCACTTTGTGGGAGGAGGGGTGACAATATTCTGGAATTAGTGGTGGGGCTGCACAACCTTATGAAGAGACTAAAACTGACTGAATGATACAGGCTGAAGGGATGCATTTTATGGTATGTGGTTTTTGCCTCAATTTTTTCTTTTGAAGTTTACCAGGTGAGTCTAACCCGTAGCAAAGGACCCGATGCCCATTTTTAGACAATGGATATGCAGCTAGCCACTCCCCTCTTCAGATAAGGACCTGCTGGTGCTCTTACTGGGAGAATTTAGAAGGGAGGTGTTGTGCTAGTTACTTCCATAACACTGTCATGCTCCCTCTATCCAAGCAGGAGGAGTCAGAGTAAAGAGCTCCCCCTGCACCCCTGCCCTGTCCCCCTTTGTCCAAGTCAACAGAGATTCACACTTTTGTTACCAAGACCCACCACCTCACTAACACCCATCTCCCAGGCTATGGCAAAGGCCAGTTTGGGGCCCCACTGTACACAGCAGAAGGAGAGGGGGAAAAGAGAGAGAAAGCGAGAGAAAACTACCAAGGCCTGGCTGCCAAGGAAATACACGCGTACTAAGAATAGCTTTGCACCAGCATGCTGTGCTGAAAGGTGAGAAGGTTGCCTTTCCTGACCCAGCAAGGCTAAGATCTCGGCTTCTTTTAAGAGAAAAAGCAAGGGCTCAGGCTACCTGGTAGCCTCTATTATCAGGAGGCATGAAAGGCGGACTAGAAAATCACACACCAGCTTTGCAGCATCCAAAAATACAACCAAGAGCTTAGCTGGCATATCCCGAGAGTCCTGGGGACTGTATCCTGGCTGCCTTCTGTGTCCGCACTGTCCCCATTACCTGGCTGAACACACATGCCTTTGAGGTGGCAACGGCCTTCTGAGGGGAGGAAAATTCTCCCGCTATGGAAATCCCCTTTGGTACAAAAATAAGTGCTGGGCTGGTAATTTTCCTATCTTGTTAAAATGTGAGGTAGGTGACTTGGGTGTTAGCTCTTTGCAAAGCTGAGAAAACTGGATGCTCGATGGGCTGCCGCAGAAGCCACCGAGCAGATGCCCTATAAATACAGTAGGCTCCATTCCTCCAAACTGTTGGGGATATTTTTATTTGGATGTCTCCTATGAAAACACCCCTGCAGAAATTTCAGTTGGCTTGAGAATACAGCCACCCACAAGGAAAGGCTGGTGGTCCACCGCGCACACCGCGTGGGCATGCGCACACAAGGCGCATATATACCCCAGCAGCAACTCACCACTCCCGGGTGCCTTCCTGGCCACGTTCAATGACGAGAGAGGCCATCAAACCCCAAACGCTGGCCGATTCCTGCCCCGTGCATGCTGGCTCCCGTCTGCAGGTTCAGGAGGCCCGAATACACTTGAGAAGAGTGGCGGGACCCTTCACACACACGTGGGACGGTACAGTTCTCCTCCCGAAACAACTGTCTCAGCACACAGCCAAACACAGTCACACTTCAAAAGTCCTCTGGCTTGAGAAGAGTCAGAAAAGCACTTCCTTTTCCACTTTCTTTAAGAGGATAGTAGGAGGGCTTTCGGGGCTGTTTTGTCTCCTTGCTTGTTTTGTTTGGGTGGATAACGTCTAACTAGAACAAAGCCCTGCTCAGAGCAGAGAGCAGGGCCAGATAACCTCTGCAGGGTCTTCCCTCTGCTGGAAGTCTGGTTCACAGCCTCGGCCTCTCATAGAGCCTCCATATAGATAATCTCGAAAGCTATAAGGTTGACCAGTCCTTCACAGCACTTAGCATGTGATAAAGACATAAAACTCTAATTATCCCAAAGTCAGACTCCATCCCCAGCACATGTTGGGGCATAACCACAGAATAAACTGCAGTAAGTCCTGTGAGAAGTTAACCAGTTTTAACCAAGGCCAGGCGCTAGCCTTGAAGTGTTCTCTGCGGTGGCTGCAGCAGGCAGAAGTCTCAGATAGCCTCGTCACCTCCACCTCCAGATGGCGTCCCCTTGCACAGGCCCTCCCCTTCCTTGTGGGCGGAGCACTGACTCGCTTCTAAGCAGCGGCACGGGGCAAAGATGGTGGGCTCTCACTCCCGCAGTTAGAACTCATTGCCTAAAACCCCATCCTAGCGGACTGCAGAGAGCAGCTTCTTTATTGGCCCTGAAGAAGCCAATAGCCATTCTGTGAACAGGAAGAAGGCCAAGGGGCATCAGGAACCAGGGACGACTTCTGGGGCACAAGGTTGGTCTTCAGCCAACAGCTGTAAGTAAGAAGCTGGGCCGTTGGTCAGAAAACTATAAGGAAATGAATTCTGCCAGTAGTTTGAATAAGTTTAGAAGCCAACTCTGCAGCCACGCCTGCAGATAAGAACACAGCTCAGCTGAGACGCTTGACTGCAGCCTTGCGAGACCCTGGACACAGGACCCAGCTCAGCTGTGCCTAGACTTTGGTGACATCATCAGTGTGCGTTGCTGGAAGCCACTGAGCTAGTGATGATGATTTTTATGCAGCAACATAAAACTAATGCAGGGGCCCTCACTATTTACCCATAGGCCAAAGTGGACTTTCAAAGAACATTTGATAAATACCTCCAGGGAAAGGAGAGGAAAGCGAAAACAGACATAAAACTTACAATAACAACTACCTACCGCGGGTTGAAAACTTAGTGTGTGCCAGACACAGTGCTAGGGCCGTCAATGCACGTTTCATTCTCAGAGTAGACAAGCTGGTTATTAGTTGAGTTGCTGAGATGTTACAGCCAGGCAAGCCCACCTCCCAGCTTGTAACCCGCCATTCTGTATTACCTGCTCTATCACAAGAACATCACAACCGGACCAAAACCCATACAGAAGAGTGCACCCACCTGACAAGGTGTTGGGTCATCTTCATGAGACCACGCTAGCGACTGTGAGAGGGTCAACACACAGGGTGGACAAACTGTGGACTGCGATGGTGCTTGACTGAGCCCAGGAAAGCCCCTCACCTCCGAGGCAAGCCAGGATTCTGTCACAGGGACCTTTCCCTCCAAAACACTTAGAACACCATGGCAAGACACCAAATCACTTAGAGACTGAAAGATGTTTCATCTTCCCCGACAGAGAACCTGTTGGCCTTAACTCAGAAAAATGAAGGAGGTTTTTTGGCTTTTCCCAAAAAAAAAAAGTCAGTCTGCCATCAGTGAACAGGAGAACGCCACTGGGACAAATGCTCAGGAATGAAATAGTGCGGGGGGTGACTGCAGGGTAGGGACCGGACTTAAAATGGCTAAGGCACCCACTGAGGGCACAAACTGTGGGGGGTACAATCACCTCTCGGCCTTTTGGATGAAGTTAAGCACAAAATGTAATGGGTACCAAAACTCAAGAACATAATAGAGAAATAATATAAACAAAATATGCAAAATAATAAAATATGCAAAAAATATACTTAAAATAGGACTATCTTAACCCGATACTTTTAAAATGTAAATATACACCAAAATTCACACTTAACAAAATATTGAACTTTTTAAATAGATAGGCTGTGGTTGACTGTATTACAGTGACCTCAAATTACTTACAAATAGGAGCTGTCATCTACCACTGGCCAACTATTTTTAGACCCAAGAAGCCATTGTGTCCTCTGATGGTTGGGTGTACAAGGGCTGGCCGTGGTATGCAAATAGACTGGACCAGGCAGGAACGTATATATACAGTCATATCTTTTGATTATAGAGTTTTTATTCACCCTTCACTGGTCTCCAGCTATAAGGGACACACATTCCTCTTTTGGCCTCCTGCCCTAAGAAGACTCTTGGTTCTAAGAAAAACTGTCAAAGCTATCTCTTCCCCCCACACACACACTATCTGCCAATCATGAGTCCCCATCCTCATAAACAATGAATGGTCAAGCAGTTTCTAAGTAGATAAACAAACAATTTTTAAGCCAATTTGAAAACTTCAAAATTCTTGCTCTAGTAAAATGTATTTGTACTTGCTAACGATGAATTACCAGGAAAGGAAAAGGGAATCGTCCATGCAAACATCAATAGGCTCATATTTAAGGAGTCTCTGCTAAACCAGCCCTGATGGAAAAATCCCTCCAAGAGTTCCAAATGTTTTATTTAGTTTCCTCAAGAACCTATACATGCCAGGTATGGTGGCTCATGCCTGTAATCACAGCACTCAGGAGGCTGAGGCAGGAAGATCATTGTGAGTTCAAGGCCAGCCTGAACTACACAATGAGACTCTGCCTCAAAAAAAAAAAACAAAAAAGAACCTGTACTGAACAATGCAGAAGGTCAATGACATCATCTCTGGAGTCAGACTGTATTCAATCCTGACTACCTTCTACAAGCTGGGTGATCTTGGACAATTTCCTTAACCTCTTTGAGCCTCTGAAAAATGGAGGATGATCGTCATCTCTCCTTGATAGCATTTTTATAAGGATTTGATGAACTGATGTATTTAAAGCACTTAGAACAGGGTGTAGCACATAGTGAGCCCTTGATAAATACAGACCAAGCTATACAGGCAAAAGTTTGGTTTCCATACTTACTGCACATTTATCAAAACACTTGCATTTGATTTTCTTTTTAGCTGCGTTGTGTTTCCAGCTTTGATAGAATTATGAGAAAAAAGCCTATAATTCATAAATAAGGCCCATCAAAAACAAGAGTTTCCTTCACAATTTCTGATCACCTGGGATTATAAATCAGGCTTTGACCAGTAGTTGGCTGTGGATCACATGGCCAGGGAATAGGAAAGTGTGGGTTTGTATCCGTACTTGGCAAATCCTATAGAGCCACAGAGTTGCCAGACTTAGCAAATAAAAACAGAGGACATCCAGTTAAATATGAAGTACAGTTAAACATCAAATGCCTTTTAGTGTAATTACATCACAAATACTGTATGTGACATATTTTAAAAATATTCATTGTTCAAGGCTGGGAAATGGGTATCAAATGACAGGAGAAATACGTTCTGGTATTGTGTTACATGGTAGGGTGATGACAGATAACAAGAATGGTCTATGCATTTCAGAAAAGCTAGAAGAATGCTTTTACCTCAATGAAATGGTAAGTGTTTGAGGACATAGGCAAGGGTACTCCTATGTGAACACTACACAATACCTGTGTATTTAAACACCACATGTGACCCCATAAATACAATTTTTCTGCAAGAGTAAAACAGTAAAAATATTTTTAAATCTTCTTTGTTTATAAAAACTTCAAATTTAAGTGAGCACTTTGTATTTCATCTTGCAACCTCCCCTACAGGCAAACGGCTTGAATATTTCGATATCTCAGCTACGGTATAACTCCTACGACATCCCCACAAGAGAAAGTGTACAATCCAAACACTATGAATGACCAATGGTTAGTTTTGCTTCATCTTTTCTACTTAAGGAGCAAAATAGTTTTTAAAACACAGGACACCAGCCTTGCGTGGGAGCTCCACCTTATGCAAGGTGCTTCTGGAATATTCACCATGTAAACTTGTTGAATGAGACTGAAATTCTATGAACTGTTTTACTTGGGAGTATCCAACAAGTCTCAACCAATCACACAGAGGCTGGATTTACAGAATTCAAGCTTCCAGGCCATCCCATTCATATTAAAGTTTAACATTATTTAGGTGTAGACTGTCTTTAAAATACTAGAAAATAGATTCACATGGTCTTTAAGCCCTATTCCCTACCAACTAAAAATTCACAACTAATGTGGTGGTACCTGTTGTCCCAGCCACTCAGGAGGCTGAGACAGTAGGATCTCTTGAGCCCAGGAGTTCTAGGCCATTTTGGGGAAGAGAGAGAAAACCTGTCTCCTTAAAAAATAACAAATGACATCTTCTATACACTGGACATCTACTAAATGTTTTGATTACTTTTCCTCATGCTACCCCCTCACTGCCCTTTGTGGAAGGAAATATTATCACTCCCATTTTGTGGGTTAGGACATGGTGGCTTAAGGACACTTAATCAATTAGCCAAGGTCACAGAGCTGGTAAAAGCAGAGCCCACACTCAAATCCAGCTCCGTTTAACCCTAAAGACAGTGCTACTGGCAACAGGGCTAGTGCTTTCCATACTTGTTCCCTGAAACATCATCTTCGTGACCTTTGCCACCACCACTGCTGTATCCTTAAAACTAGTAATTACTGAGCTGGACATGGTGGCGCAGTCCTGTAATCCCAGCACTCGGGAGGCTGAGGCAGGAGGATCATTGCGAGTTCAAGCCCAGCCTGGGCTACAAAGTGAGCTCAAGGCCAGCCTGAACTGCACAGCGAGACCCTGCCCCAAAAAGACAAAGGAAAAAAAAAACTAGCAATTATGAAAAAAGGAGGGAAGTGGAGGGAAAGAGATGTAAGAAAAATTAAGATGTGTCATGTACATGTACCAACTCCATACAATGAATATAATCATTATGTTCTCATAAATTAACACATAATGGTAAAGATCAAAATTTGAGAACAGAAATCTGGCAATTACAATTTATTTAAAAACGCATATTTGAGGTAATACAAGCCTACTGTCACTACTCACTTTAGCTTTGTCCTAAATAATACTCTCTAGGAAGCCATAAATTTGTGCTAGCTTAAATGTTTCCTAATGCAAATAAAATTAAACATGTACCTATTAAAATGCAAACTATTTTGCCTGAAGGCCACACCCCAAGCCCAAAGTGCCTTGTGCACCGCTGGTGGTCCACACACCACACCCTGCGACACTTTCCACTCCAGAACTGCTATAGCCAAGAAAGGAAACATGCATTCAGAGCAAGGAAGAGAAAACCTAATGACCCGTGTAGGCTACATATCACAGCTGTGGCATGTAACCAACCAAAAATGACAAGAAACTAAGAACTGCCGTGCCTGCTCTCCCTGTCCCCCCGTAAGGACAGCACAGTGCAGCTGAAAAAAACTGTTACACCTCCAAAGCCAGGGGTTGAATCACATGTACAAGGGTGGCTCTCACACCCGGAGACAAGACACTGGGTTCTAGTTATGAGAAAACAGCAAACAAAATAACCACAAGATAGAAACTGCATAGGTTTGTTTCCCTGAAAAGATGTGGACTGAATCAACAGCAAGTTCTTTTCTCTGATCTGCTCCTGGGACTTTAAAAAGGGGCAGCAAGTACAGAATGATGAATACTAAAAATGACAGATTGCGATGGCTGTAATAGCGAACACTCATTCATTCATTCCACAAACATTTATTGGGTACCAGCTCTGTGAGCAGCACTGTTCTGGGTGCTATGGATACAGGGATGATAGCATAAGAAATATAAACAAGCTGTCTGCCTTCTCGTAGCTTCTACTCTGAGGGGCTGTCACGGGCCCTGACGTGCTCAGGATGCTCCTGCTGACTCCTTGCAGCAGTCATCTCCAAGTTCAGTGTGCGTCAGATCCCCCAAGAGCTGAGAAAACACACATGGCTGAGCTCCTCAGTCTGGGGTGCATTCCCCACAATTTGTATTTCCAACAAGTGTCCAGGTGATGCTGCTGCTGCTGGCCAGAACCCCGCTTGGGGAATCACTCACTGCCTTTCAGCAATTCTAGGAGGGAGATACTTTTATTATTCTTTGGGGGCAGAGGGAGAAATCGAGGCTCAGGGAAGTTTAGTTACTGAATGAAATCAGCGCAGCCAGTGAGTGATAGATTTGCACCTGGTTCTTTCTGACAACGATGACCTCAGTACGACCAGCCATTGCCCCAGAATCTGTTCAGGATGGGAAGTCCTAACTCCCCGACTCAGCAAAGATGCGGCACACGGGATCTCTTTCAGTGAGGACTGATAAGACTCAAAAGAAAGGAGTCTTGCACCTTGTGACTCTGAGTGTGCTGGATCTGGGAGCTCAAGACAACACTCAGCAGGTATCTCAGGTGAGATCTGGTCTCCAGGTGAAGACATAACAGCTGCACCCCTCTCCTGACACTCTCCACTAACTAATCTGCAGGCCTGGATTGACGTCAACCACAATGGAAACTGCTCTCCTGCCCTGACCTGTTTAGAGATTAAGTGCACTGAACACAGAGTGAGAGAGAATATCAGAAAATATGAACGGAAAAATCTGCAAGGAAACCAACCACCTGGAAGAGAACGAGGCTGAAATGTGCTAACCTTACCTGGTTTAGTTATGAAATGCAAATGAAAGGCAACTAACATGAGAGCTTTCCAGAAATATCTGGAGGGGGAATTGTAGCCACATCAGTTCTGTTTGTTTTTCTTCCTATAAAGCTACATAATCCTTTCGCTGCCTCTCTTTGGGAGCTGCCAATTTGCTGAAAAGGTATTCAAAATAATCACTCTGCCTGTCTTCTAAAAAGAAAGGAATCAACTAGAAGAACCTAGTTAGATCTGGAAGATGCTAGAATATTCTGGTTGCATTAAATAAAAGCGACAATTAGTTTCTAAGAAGAAAGGATGTAAATAAGAAAAGAAAACCTTTGGGGTAGATATTTGTAAGAGACAGCAGGTATGACGTGAATATCTTCAATATATAGTTCATGTTGGAAACGATTCATATGTGGAAATGCAAAGCAGAGAACACATTTACTTATCCTGTATCTATCTACCTATAGTCATTTCCAAATAAACATCAGGAAAAAAACAATTTAAAACTCATTAACTTTGGCTATGTCTGAGCTATTCTTTTGCCAAGACTAATTATTTACTGAGTTTGGCTTTCCTCTGGATCACATTTTAGAATCCATCCCAGTGTTTACAGAGCAAAGCTGCTTTGTGAGAAAACCAAGGATTCTGGAATCTGAATGCAGACATGTACCCCCATGCCACTCGTACAGAACTTCATCGAGACAAAATATTCCTAAGCAACCAGCCTTGGGAATAGAACTGTAAACAGAAACACAATTCATGAAATTGCCTTTTCTACTACCTGGAAAACATCTATTGCTTCAATCTTTATGCGCTGCTATGACACAAATAAGCATCCAGCCTCTGGGATCTCAACAGGCAAAGCACCAAATTCGGGGGTCAGAGATATTTCAATGTGCTGTGCATTTTATAGAAATGGGGGAGCATAGCACGTGAAGCCTTAGGACCGCGACAAACAATGCACATCCCAACACAACACAAAGAGGAATTATGTACTTCAAATAAATTACCCTTGAATTTCCACAGCAAATTGAAGGAGATTCTCTTGAGCTGTTATGGCAATTAGGTAGCTAAGCAGTGACATGACCTGTTCCATTTCAGTATTTAATTCACTGTGGTCTATCGCTGCACAGAGCATTGAAACCAAGACTTAGCCAATTTCATAGGTAAGGAAACTTGGGGGAGCAAGGGAAGGGCAAGGGAATGGAAAAAGGAATTAAGGTATGTTATGTACCTTTAACAAATCCATGCAAGGAATATAGTCATTATTTACTGCGCTCATGTACTAATACAAATTCTAAATAAAAAAAAGAAACTAACACATACAGGAGTGGCAGGAACATGCACAGCCAAAAAGCAACTCGGTTCCAATTCCCAACACTTAGATGCATGTCCTTATACCAGTGGTTTTCAAACTGGGTTTCAGGGAACCCTTAAGGGTTCTATATATGAATCTAACAGCCAAGATCTTAACCCCTTGACTACTTTGACCCAGTTGCTTTACATCTACTCACTTTACATATTGAGGTGCTCAGTGACACTTCACTAGGAAAAGGGACTCCTTTTTCCAGGAAGATTATTGTCACCTAGCAAACAAAATCACTCTGAAGTTAGTTTCCTCTGCATCAGGTCAGAATTGCCTGACACAGTTCGCCGGAAGAATGGCAGCAGGATGGGTGGCAACGCTTCACTCTGCTCTCTCATTCTTCCGTCGCTCCTCTTCAAGCCCCTATGTCTTTCAGCTGGCTCTATCCTCCAGTACAATTCCCCAAGATGTTATTTACCAAAGCACAGCTTGCACATGCCTGTTAATATCAGGGAGTATTCTGGTAAATATGTGATATGAAATAACCCCGAATCCCACAACACAAAAGTGACTCTTTTTCTAGTTCTTTTCCTGTTACATCTTTATTCTATTCCATTCCAGGCTAGTCCCCCCTTGTAGCCAAGAGAGAACCTCTGTTTCACCATCAGTAATAAGAATGTCCACCCCACAGGGTGGTTGTGAGGCTCAAGTTAGATATAAAGATGTTCAGCTCAGTGGCTGGCATAGAAAACACTCAACAATGGCTAATCGGAGCCTGGCTTTGTTCTTGCTCCTGGTCAAGGCTCAGGGAGGCAGGGTTGGATAACACCCCCAAAGGACATCCAGTTCCAGCACATTTCTAATGTTCTGACAATTCAACTTAACAGAGAGGCAAAAGCAGACAAGAGCTTCACCCATGCCCTCTTACGTGAAGTGGTACTAGTCAGCATCACGGCATCCTTGGAGAGAGCTGGGGTGTGGCTTTGAGAGCTCTTTGTCCACATGGCAGTTTAGAAGGCAGCCATGTATCTGACATGTAGCACGCCAGAGTGTGCTAAAAGGGAAAGGGTATCAGCGTGTTCACCTATGCTCCTGTGTCACTAACAAAGGGAAGGAGATCATGCAAAGATCACTGTCCAGTGCCTCCAGATCATGTTTAAAATGCACTACCAGACATCTAGGACCCTCTGGTCCAAGTGGTCACAGTACTCACTCACTGCTTTGCTTCTAGGATGCCATGCATCAAAGGTCATCTCTGTAAATCCTTGGCAGGATAGTTTGTATTATTATTGTACAAATTCTCTCTCTTTCCCTCTCTGTCTGGCTGTCTCTGTCTCTCTCTCTGTCTCTCTCTCTGTCTCTCTCTCTCTCTCTCTCTCTCTCTCTGTCTCTCTCTGTCTCTCTCTCTCTCTCTCTCTCTCTCTCTCTCACACACACACACACACACACACACTCCTCAAAGAGAATAATCTTACCCACCTTATGAATGGTGGGCTTGGTTATAGACTGGCTTTGGCCAACAGAATGTGAGTTGACATGCTATCTGCCACATCTGAACAAACGGCTCGCTTAGTTTGGGTCCTTGCACTCCTATGATTTGTCATGAGATCAGGGCATCCACACAGCTGCTAGAATTTTAACCTAGGTCTAGAATGAGGGTGCCACGGGGTAGATTTGAACCTAACCTGCACTCTAGAGCACAGCTGCTTCACTGACTCACAGACTAAAGAAGGATTTGTTGTTACAAATCATTACAGTTGGCGATTATATGTTAATGTAGCAAAATGTGACTGGTACATTCCAACAAACAAAACCTCCCTCCTCCGCTATGACAGTACTTGTATATGTCTCTCTCTAAGTCTTTCTTGTCCTAACTTGTTTTTTTTTTCCCTTACAAATCCATGTCCTCACTAGACATTAGTTTCTTGAGGACAAAAACTGTCTCCTCTAGTTTCTTTTACGGCAGGAATTGAGTACATTTGCTTAATAAAGACTGGTATTGTCCAAATACCATAATGCACAGTGGTTGAAAATTTCCAAGCACAAGCAGCAAATATAAAGAACATTTAAACTCCAACATATTACCAGGCAAGAAGCAAAGGTTTATGTCTCTTGGGACCAAGAGAATTATTTGTCCTGAGCCTCTAATCCAGAAAGGACCTCAAATTCTGACATCTGATGCTCTCTCCAAAGAACATGAATCACCAGTCACTATGCGGTGTGTGTTAAATATGTTGATTTCCCAAGTGACAACATTTATAACATATCACTAATGAGGACAATTCTGTTTGGTCATTTCCTTATTTTTCTTCCTTTGCAATATGCCAGGAAATTAAGAGAAAGAAGATGACTGAGGGCCATCTCACCCTTCAGGAGACGGGACAAACAAGAGTCATAGATGTTTCGGTGCCAATTATGTACTGAATATGACAATCAAGCTTTCCTCAGACCAGGTTTAGCAGTGATTGGCAATAGCTAAGATCAGTGAAAAGCTACTTCACTGGTATTTAGCTATTTAGATCTGTGACCCTGCTCACTGCTCTATTTTGGCTTCCTTGCTAAAACAAAAGTAGGTTAGATGGAAGCACTAAATGCTGGTGCTCTATTGCACAGTAGGGTGACTACAGATAATAATAACACATTGATATTTTAAAAAGATAGGAAAGGATTTGGAATTTTTTTTACCACAAAGAAGTGATAAATGTTTGAAAAGACAGATATACTAACCCTGACTTGGATATTACACAATGTATACATGAATTAAAACATCATGTGGTAGTGAAATATATATTATTTTTATGTACCAATTAAAAATAAATAAAAACAAAGATTACTATCACTCAAATAATGATATGTTATATTCTTTGGAAACACAAAAAAAAACCTGTGTCCTAAAGATCATTTAGAACTATGGAGACTTACAACTGTACTTCACTACTAAAAGAGAACTATGATACAGGAGCTAGGGATATAGCTCAATGGCACAACCACCCGCCTGATAAGCACAAGGTCCTGAGTTCGATTCCTGATGCCAAAAGAAGAAAAAAACAAAGAACTATGATACTATGTGTGCCCTTAACAGAAAAGACCCGCTCTATTTGTGCACAGGGATTTCAAAGTCATCTCAAGTTTTGCAAATGACCATTACATCTGCATATCCTTTATGGTTAAGCAAGATGCAAACATCCTGTACAGATGAACACAATATGTAAGAAGTTAAAAGGAAAAATACCCAAAACATTCCCTTAAATGCTTTTGAGTGGTGCGATTATGGGACTCTAATTTGTACCTCCTAACATTTTTACGTGCTGGCCAAATGGTCAACAAGAAGTCAGATATAAAAATCTAAAATAGAGGGAGAACACAATTTTAAAGGAAGAGGGATTCGATCTGGACACTGCAGAGGAGAGAACGTTCTCTGCTTGCTGCCCTAGGATGTTGTATTTTAGGAAGACGCAAGCAGGGACCTGTAAAGATAGTGAAATGCCAAACGGGGAAACTTACCTAGTTTAAAAAAAAAAAAAAAAAACTCACTGGCAGTCAGTCCCCTCAGGGCATGCACTGTTTCCAGCAGTTCCAAAAACAGTCTGTTCCGAATTAACCTTTGGACAAGAAGTTTCCAGCAGGCGGGGAGGTGAGGGGCCCTACCAAGGCAGAGCAGGGGAGGTGGAGACAGGCAACTGTGACATCTGTGGTTAGAAAACGAAGGGCCTATCTTGTCCCCTCCCCGACTTGGCTTCAGAAACAGAGTACTCAATCCCCAGGTGACCCCGGAGGAGAAATGTCCTGGGATTTGAACAATGAGTTTCTAGACCAGGACTCAGGGACCTGGTTTCTTTTGGCTGCCAGCAGCTCGTGTGTCAGTACGTTCAGGTAAGCTCAGAAAGTCACCACTAGCTGCCCTGAGCGGCAATGACACACACTGTCATCTGCCCCTTTCCTTCCTGTGCATCAAGTATGTCAACCCTACAGGGGTGGGATGACTAGGATCTCCCCAACATTCACGTTCCCTCGAACCTCTGATGGAGACTTTATTTGGAAATGGGGTCTTTTGCAGACACAACAAAAGTAAGAATGGAGAGGTCACACTGAAGTAGGGTGGGCTCTGAAGTCACTGACAGCACCCTTATAAGAGACAGAAATGGCAGAGACCGAGAGAAGGTCATGTGAAGACAGAGGCAGAGATCAGAGTTACACGGCACAAGCTAGTAAGGGCCTGAGCCACCCAAAGCTGGAAGGGGCAAGGAAAGCATTGTCTCCCAGAGGAGAGGGCTCATAGCCCTGCTGGAAGCTTGATTTGGGACTTCTAGCCTCTAGGACCCTGAAAGAATACACTGCTGCTCCGGTAAGCCGTGAGGTTCATACCGTATTGTTTTAGCAGCCCCGGGAGGCTCGAACACTGCCCAGGTCTCCATGCTGGCCTCTCTCCACTCTGCTGTGACCTCTGTCAGTCTGACCTGTTTCACTGTCAGCTCACCTGGAATCCAGCACCCCACACACCAACCCCTCCCAAGACTCTACTTCTAAACAGCGCAACTGGCTCCAAAAAGGTTCTCAGGAGTCTTACCACTGACTGTGTGAGAATGGATACAACACTTTTGGCTGCGGATCATATGCTTCCCCCAAAAAAACTGAGAAGAGGAATATCCTACAGTGTTCTGTTATCAAGAGGGCCAAAGAAATCAGCCATGTGAAGCTCTTCAGGATAGCACCTAGCATTTGGGAAACAAGTGATCGATTTTGTCATAATCAGTAATTACAAGGGGTTGAACCAAGAGTATCATTCATCCTAGGCAAGTACTGTACCACTGAGCTACATCCACAGCCCATTTTATTTTATTTTGAGACAGGGTCTCACTAAGTTGCCCAGGCTGGACTTGAGCTTGTGATTCTCCTGCCTCAGCCTCCTGAATATGAAATGAGTACTTGTCTAGTATGAACAAAACCTTTGGTTCAACCCCCCATAATTACTGAGTATGACAGATAAAACCAAGCAACTGTTTTCCAAATGCCTAGGTGCTACCCTGAAGTGCTTCAAATGGATGACTTCTTTGGTCCTCCTAATAAGAGAATATTCTAAAATGTTTTTCTTCCCAGTTTTTGGGAGGAGGCATGTATCACTGTGCTCAGCTTTGATAACCCTTTTCAACTCCACTTCTCGCCCTCCTTTTTAGTGCTTCCTCCTAAGTTCATCCTAGCCTTGGATGAAAATGGAGTTAAGGGGCTGGGGATATGGCTCAGTGGAATAAGCGCTTGCCTAGCAAGCGCAGGGTCCTGAGTTCGATCCCCAGTACCGCAAAAAAAAAAAGAAAAGAAAATGGAGTTAAGAGAATACAGAAAGATTCTGGGGCTCCTGAAACTATTCAGAAAAAAAGTTAGTAGTTGCTAAGTAATAAATTTTAAAGATTTTTTTTTACCATGCTATGGCTTGCAAATGACTTTCACTTTGTGATTTGTGTGAGTCCCACAATAACTGTACAAATACAAATTGTTTGTTCCCAACTAACAGATGAAAGAAACAGAAGCTCAGGGAGTTGAAGTCAGACTCAACTAACATTTATCTGGCACAAAACCTTTTGAAGATCTCTGATTTCCTTCCCTTTTCATTCCTGCATTTGTCTCAGTGCCTGGGGATTGCTCACCAACCCTTTGATGAAAGCAGCAAGTGATGAGTTCCGCGCGTACACAGCTCAAGCTGACACACAGCTCAAGTTGACAGAAAGAAGACTGGAGGGTAAGAGGTCAGCAGAGCATCTCAGAAAGATAGGGTCGATGACAGACAGTCAGGAACCTGGATTCCTGCTGTGCACTGCAGCTCCACAACACCCAGGCTCGGCTGGGGTACAAGGCCATCCAAAATCATCACTGTACCTGCAACAGCTTGTGTCCCAGAGACCTTTTCCCTCATTTTAAAATCAAGATTCAAGACTGACAAGCCCCCATACACCTACTGCTATCACAAAGTGCCGATGGCTGAGTGCTCATAAGTAATAGAAATGTACTTCTCATAGTTCTGGAGGCTAGAAGTCCAAGGTCAGGGTGCCAGAATAGTTGGCTTCTGAGGAAGACCCTTTTCTAGGTTGCAAAAAGCCACTTCTTGTTGTATACTGACATGATAGAAAGAGGATGAGGTGGCTTGCTGGGATCCCCTTTATGAGGGTACGAATCCCATTCATGACCTAATCATCTCTCAAAAGTCCCATCTTCTGACACCATCACATTCACTAATGGTTAGGATTTCCACACAGGAATTTAGGGATGTGTCAACCACTGTGACAAACTAACTGACACAAATCAAATCTGAGAAGGAAAGAGTTATTCTGGTTCATGGTTTCCAGTGTTTCAGTCAGTGGTCTGCCATTGTCTGAGGCTGGGGGTGAAACGACAGCAACATGGCGGAAAGGGTGGTGGAGGAAAGCTCACCTCATGGAGATCAGAAGCAAAGACAGAGAGGGAAAGCCAGAGTGGAAGTGATGAGACAAAATGTGCCCTTCAAAGCCATGCCCCGCCCCCCATAACCTGCTTCATCCAGTCAGGCCTCATCTCCTAGTAAGTCCATTCAGCTATGAAGTCATGGATGAATTAATCCACCCAATGAAGTCAGAGCTTTCATGATCCAGTCACTTCCCAAAAGCCCATCCGCTGGAGCCTGACCTTGCACATGCTGAGCCTTCGGAGGGGCATTTTGGATCCCAACCATAGCAAGAGGGGACACAAACACTCAGTTCACTATGCTTCTAAAGGACACTTGAGAGAGAGCTTTCAGTGGAGATGATAAAACCCAGGAAAACTATCATCTCTCTGTGGAAGAGAGAATCTGTCATGAATCCTGACAGATTCAGAAGCTTCAGCTTGACATAAGCAAAAAAAAAAAAAAAAAAAAAAAAA